>CM074491.1:6810090-7072626 GCA_037389245.1 Oryzias sinensis
GGTGGGATACTATGAGTGAGAAGTGAAATGAGTCTGTGGAAACTAGGAGTTTTCATTTTACAGCTTTGTCAACATATGGCGATAATGCTGTAATAACAGATTTCAATTGGGTTTTATTTTGAAATTCCACATCAGATCCTGCTGAAACTTTTTTTGTGACATCACCAGGTGGGATACTATGAGTGAGAAGTGAAATGAGTCTGTGGAAACTAGGAGTTTTTTTCCTAAACATAAGTGAACATTACAGTAAATCCTCTTTAACATATGATTTTAATTTCGTCTTTAATTGATAATTCACCTGAAACATATAATTAAATATACACATATAAATATATAGTTATATACGGGGAGGGGGGCTTATGTGTAAATATATACATATGAGTATAATGACAGTTCTTACTTTTTGCATTTACTAGAATGAAGGTTTTCTCTTTGTTACCGCAATGTATGTAAAAAAGCGGCACACCGTATTTGAGAGAGGGCTCACTTGACAGCCGTTCGACGAGAGAGGGCTGGCTTGACACCAGTGGAACCGTGGACCCGGCAGCAGGTTCCCAGGCGTTCCAGACTTGCTTTCGACCAACGATGTAGGCGGCACGGCCCGGTCCTCAATAAACAATCCTGCAGGCTCCTTCTCCCGGCGGGAGGCTAGGAGAAGAAAGAAAGAAAAAGTGTAAACACAGTGACGGAAGTTTCAGAGGATGTTCCATTGGATGTTCTGCATGTCAATAAAGTGACGCATTTAACGCCGAGGATGATGATTGGCTGACAGATGTTTTTAAAAAACACATTTCTACTTGTTTATTTATCTTTCATAGGCCGCGACCTTCCATCATATCCTTTGATCACGATTGACGTGATGAGCACCCCTGCCCAGATAATATCTGTAGCATTGTAGCCTTGTTTTGGATTAGTTCTGTGACAAACTACAAGGTCACACATTGACATTGATGCCGCATACAAGGACTGTTGCCTATTGACTGTATATGAAGGGATTAAAAAAATAGAACATGCTAATTTGTCTGTAATTAATTAATCGCAACTAACATGATTAATTAACAGCCTTAATTTGAAAAACAATCAAAAGACTTCCAGGTGAGAACTCTTCCTATGTTTTAGAACAGTGTTGTCCTCCAGTTAAAGGTAAAATTGGTTTTTATTTTAGAAAGTAGTGCATGTTAATGCAAAAGAAAGCTTCTGTCTAAGTTGGGTTTTCTTTATAGTTTTGTTCCTGAATAAAATAAGCATTATTGTTTATTATATTTGTACACATATCAACCAATCAACTGATATGGAGCTTTATTTCTAAATTGAATACATGTTTGTTTTTTAATCATCCCAGGGATTCTGTGTTGTTTTTACATTTTTGTTCATTGTTCATTTCCAAATTCTTCCCAACAACACACAATATTAATATTTATTCATGAATCAAATTTAAAAAAAGACACAATTAAGTCAAAGCTGACACATCAGAGCCTACTAAACCTCCAGTAAAAGCAGTTGAAGTGTTTCAAATGAAGGGTGGTTTTCATTATGAGGAGATAAACTGTCTTTCCACTCATTGGTCGACTCATGGCTCTTGGAATGCTTGAATCAGTTGCGTTGCATTACCCCTTTGCACGAGTCCTTTAACCCAAATAGCAAACTTCCTAACAAAAACAAGATGTTGCTTTGACCGCGAGTGTGTTAAAAAGTGGCTCCGCAAACTCTGAGTGACATTCGTGCTGTTGTACGTCAACAAATTCCTGCACTAAAGGCACGCCAGCACAATGGCTGAATTCAAACAATCTGTTTGAGAGTCTGCACAAACAACTCGCAGACCTGCCTCACCTTAAAACCAATCACGAGAAACATGCACAAGCTATATGTTTTATGTTTCTCCCAGGGGTGTCTTTCAGTGAGAACAGGCAGTGAAAGCCAATGAACAGAGAGGGAGACGTGTTGACTGTGAATGCAGCATAATGATGAGAGCGCTCCTCGAGACTTTAGGATGGTGTCGTCCCACAGGGCCACCCGACAATATCCACCGAGAATGTCTACCCGAGTTCCTATACAAGTTCAAAACAGATCCGCCTGTCAGAAATGCATTATTAATAAACACATTCAAATGCTTTAGTATTTGGATGTTGTAAAAACAAACCCATTCACTTTATTTTTCTCCTGAACAAGCAAATAAAGGATGAGCAAACTGTAAACTAGCTTGTTTGCTTGAATTAAAGCAATGACAACCCCACCCTGCTTTGAAATGATTGTGATGAGTGGAAACATTAAGTCTCATTGAGAAATCAGTGTTTTTTCTTTTTTAGATTTTTCATTTCTTTATTTATTGGTGTTGTGACTGTTTTTTACTGAGTAGATATTCATCTCTACCAATTTTTATCCACTTACAATGTTAATCAATTGGCCAACTATTGTTCCTTTTTACAACTGTTTTGTTGTTCCTGTTGCTCATCTGTATTTAGATTGTATTTTTTACTTTTTTTACAATATAGTTATAAACTTTTACATTTACTTTTGTAGATTTCACATAGTTTTTACAGAGACAAATTCACCACCTGTCCACGGACTACAGATAAAAGAAAAAATCCCTTCTGGCTAACTGGTAAAAAAGAAATCATCTGTGAACAAACCAATGGGGGAAAAAGTGCTGTTGTATTCATCATTTTTTCTCTTGAGTTTTTATTTTTCTATTGAATAAAAAAAACGACGGTTTGTTGGATCTCACTGAAAGTGGTTGGTGGTTAAAGAAACAACCTGATGACTGAAGGGATGTTTTATTTTCAAAGACCCACTCCAATCATCTTTTGATCTATTTTAAAAGCGTTCCTAGGGGTCTTTTAATTATGATTACGCCATTTTAGCCTTAATCAAAGCATCCTCTGTTGTTTTCTAAGACATAGTTTCTGCAGAGCAGCAGGAGTTCATTAGAAATTCACCTCTGAGTTGTGGTGGGGAGCAACCTCTCCCTTCCCCTCCTCAATGCGGAGAGCTCTCTGTTTACACTCTCCCCCACCAGCTTACAGCCCCTCACAGCTGCAACGTGGAAATTACCGGTGCAACAAATATATTGGAGCTCTCCATCCACACAGCTTTGAGCCAGAAACCAGATTGGACGAGGAAAACAAAGACGTACATGGATCTGTTTGTCTGCAAGTGGATGCATCAGAATGGAGCGGAACAGGGAGCTTATGGCCCGCCCAGCGAATTCTCTACGTCACAAACGCGATCCTATTCAAGCTGTGCTTTTTCGCGTGCTCCTGATTCACAACAATTTAAATAAAATAATAGTCAGAAATGTAATTTTGAGCTTAATTTTCTTCATACACGTCCTCTATCATCAAAAAAATGCCACAAGAACATGAGAAAAACACCTAAACTATAAAAATAGTGGGTCTTTAAAGCATTTAAGAATTTATGTAATATTACTTTTGTTATGATCTAGTTTTGAACCTTACTTTGTTTTTGGTTTGGTTGAATATACATTTACTTTGGTTTCTGTTCATTTATGATGGCTGCGGACATTATTTTTAAATGTGATCTTAGTTAAACTTCAAATTGCTTTTCGGCTTCAATTTCTGGACCTTTCAGTTTTTCTGTTTCATTCACCTGTGCGTTAAAGTCACATTGGTATCCCAAAAAAGTAAGCAAAGCATTAGCTCAGGCAGTTCATTGCGAGGACACACTTCCCTGCCAGCGGCAAACGATTCCCAGACCACGTCAGCTGACACTCAGCTGATCTCTTTTCCTGGCTGATAGTAAAAAGAGCGCCTGATTTAAGCTGCTTAAACCTTGGCGAGTCCCTCTGCCAGCAGCTGGCCAACCGTCCAGCTACTTTTTGCAACCTCCTCATGGTGTATATAATGTAATCAATATGTCAGCCATATGCTTGCTTTGCTTCTGTAAGAGGCTCCCTGCTGCTTCCATCCATCCCTGCCGTTGCAGCCCATGCAGCTCATGGGGGGGTGCAGATGCAGCAAATCCCACCACAAGCTTTTCACACATGCAAGCGGAAGGGCTGACGGCTTCCGGAGCACAACCATACCGCCAAATATGAGTCTGGTTCAAGACCAGCTTTTAGTTGAAACATGAACATTGTGACAAAAAAGTAAAATTAAAGAGAAGCATGAACCATCAAATGCTGGAAAGGCAGATTCTTTAGATTGTAAAAACCAGAAACCTAGAGATGGACGACATACAAAGCATACTAAAAATCTTCATGTTGACCAGACTGTTAAAGACGCCACTAAAGATGGAGATTAAAAAGATGGAATAAAAAGTGAAAAAAAAAACAAAAAAACGTGTTGACAGTTTTAGTATTACGCGAGTCTAATAATAAAATGCAGTAAAAAATGGTACTGGGGGCAATTACCATATCAATGGCGAGCAATTCACCCAGTGAGGGTTCTTAGGCAAGACCCTTAACGCTACTGCCTCCCGGGCGCGGCTTGTCTGCAGCTCACCGCTCCCCCAGGGGATGGGTCAAATGCGGAGAACAAATTTCACACACCTAGGTGTGTGACAGAAAGTAGCACTTTCTTCTTTCTTCTTCAGTAAAAAAAAGTCGGGCTCAAAATAAAACACTCTTTGTGTCTTTTTAGAAACAAAATGTAAAGAATCTATTTTTAGTTTCTCACTTTCCTATATTTTTACAAAATGACCAAAAACATTGGTAGGTACCCAAATAACGCCACTTAAACTGCAGCTTCAGCTACCACGTAAGAAAAGTAGCAATAGATGGCTAGCCATTTTCCATGTCCCAGTTGGGGCAGTTGTTCTCCACACTGGTTTACCCGTAACACCTTTTTTAAATCATGTTTTTACTTTGGGCATAAAAATTATTTTTCCGTATTTACGTCCTATTTGCCTATGTTGTGTAGTTTTTAATTTAACTTATATTTTTTCGACTGGTCGATCTGCGTTCCAATACTCACCCATGATCATACGCTATGGGTCATGACCCAAAGAACAAGGTCCCAAATATAAGCGGCTGAAATGAGCTTCCTCATCCATTCCTCATCTGGCTGGGCGTTCCCTTAGAGATAGGGTGAGAGGCTCGGTCACCCGCGGAGAGCTGGGAGTAAACCGCTTCTCCTCCACATCGAAAGGAGCCAGTTGAGGTGGCTCGGGCATCTAGTCCGGATGCCTCCTGGACGCCTCCCTGGAGAGGTGTTCCGGGCATGACCCACTGGGCGGAGGCCCCGGGGAAGACCCAGGACACGCTGGCGAGACTATGTCTCTCAGTTGGCCTGGCAACGCCTCGGGGTCCCCCCAGAGGAGCAGGAGGAAGTGACTGGGGCGAAGGAAGTCTGGGCATCTCTGCTTAGACTGCTGCCCCCTGCAACCCGGTCCCGGATAAGTGGAGGATAACGAATGGATGGATGGATGGATGGATTAAGTTTTTTCTGTATTTCTACAATGCAAACTGTTACTTGAAACTGATACTTGAAAAAATGTAAAACTGTCTTTAAATATTCCAGATATTTGACCAGGATTGACGCTGTTTTAACTTTTCTCTGCTCTTTTCAAGCTTTTCCCAAATTCAGCAAAGATTTTTTGGTCTCGTTAGGAGCTGGAATCTAGAAGGAAAAAAAATTATTGTATTATTAAATAATTTTGCTCCATACTACTACATAAAAAGGACTTAAGACTTTAAAAAAGCCAGATGCACTGTAAGTTTTGGTTTAATATACAACAATGTACATTTATGTGCCAAGAAGAAGTGCTGGTTTTTAGACTTTATGAGGATGTATCAAGATGGGCCAAATTGTACTGAGATAAGATTCTTTTTCTTAAAAAAGTTATTTCCACTTATTACACTAGTTTTTTGGAATCAAAATGAAATACAGCTGGGTAAATAGAAATGCAAAAAAATACACACCAGAAAGAGAAAAAAACAATTTGAAGTAATTTTAACAGGGTTTGTCTTTAGCTTATTATTTTTATTTTCAAATGCATTAGTGGAGCTTTATTCATAACATTTTTATATCTCATAACATATTTGTTGAGTAAAAATGACATGTTGCACAGAAAGATCATTTAAATACTTTTTTTGTTTCTTCTTGACCTATTTTTAGGCTGTTTTTGCTGTATATTTATAGTATTTATGATGGACGGCAAAATAAAAACAAAAAATCTTTAAAAGAATTCTGATTTTCAGATTTCAAAAATATAAAGAAATTTAAAAGATTAATTCACAGAAAAAACATCAATTTTAGCCTGAAGAGCAAAAGAGTAAGTGAATTTGTTTGGCCTGGACAGGGCAGAGATCATGCCTTCATAATAGACAACAACAGGGTTGTTTTCTTTTCCTCCTCTTCGCCTTCAACACTTTAGAATGATCCCTCGCTGCTCTTCTGACATATGGATGTGCGGTCCCCGCTAACATCAGATTTTATTGCTTCATTTAATGCATCAAACTCCAGAGCCAGAACGCCTGAAATCTGACCGTCTGAAGACGCCATCGTGTCAACATTAAAGTCCCATTCTTTCTGGGAAAATAAAAGCCATTTTATCCTTTTTTTTATCCGATTTGAGTGTAAAGACAAGAATATGGAAACAATCAAGCTGTGTTCATGATCCCATAAGTGATTTAAATCCAATACTGGAATTCTTAATCCTTTGAGTCCAGGTTTTTAAACACGGTTAATCTGGATCACGCTGATCTATGTTCAGAAATCCCATGTTATGCTTTTTTAGGATTAAGTAATCCAACTCGGGTTTCTACAATATTCAAAGCAACATTACCCTAATCCAGACACCATCTTTCAACCAGATTAACAGGACAAGTCAACCGATTTTAAAGAACAACACATTTATGAATGCTAATTGCAATTAGTTGGGTTTTCTTCCAAGTCTTACACAATTCCTGATTGTCAATCGCAATCGAAACAAATATAGAAAATTATGCATTTTTCAATTTGCTTCTGAAGTTAAACTAAAAACCCTGGAAGTTTATTAAAAATTAAAATTGTTTCCGTTCAGCCGTTTATCAGTCTACAGCAGCCTGTTGGAAGAGTCAACTCCACTCTTTACTTTCTGCACATGTGCCAGGTTTGAAAAATATCTGACTGCCCAAAAAACAAAAAACAAAAAAAGGTTTTTCTTTTCTTTTTTCCCAGGTATAAAAATGGAAAGTTTTGGCACATTTCTTTTGTGATTTGTTAAAGTTTTATTAGGTAAAGTTTGAAACAATTTCCTACTGTAAAATTTTAGATCATCACTAACTTTGAACTTAGCAAGTTTATTTCTCAATAATTTACTTATAATTTTAAAGGAAAATCATAAGTAATAAGTAAACATTTGGCAAAATGTTGAAAAGCTGTAATCTGAGGTGATCTCGACTAAAAAAATAATAAAGACATAATTTGTTGTTTATGAATTAATGGACCATAAAAGAAAGGATGATGGTTACATTCAATAGAGGTGCGTTCGAAAATCCAAATCAGTTATACGGTGTTGGAAACAAACACCTGCACAAACAAACACAAAAAAAGACAACAAAAACAAAGCAAAACTGTGGTAATACGAGTGAAAGAAAACCTCAAAAACAATCTGTGTTTTTACGAACTACATTTGGTATGATAATCTGATCTAAATTGACAAACGTAAAGACTTTTAATAAAAATGTAAACATTTTTTTTCCAACACAACTGAACTTTCTTAAAATTAAAGTTTCCTAAAGCTGTTATTTTATTGCACACATACATATTTTCACTCCACACTTGTGTAGTTCTTGTGCACAACCTTTTGATGACAGTATGACATACTTTCAGAAGAGCTGATAATCTTTTGTTGGTTACTTTAGAAAGCATTATAGTCTGTTATATATCTGGAACCTGTATTTGGGTCCTCTCTGAAGCTCTGCGAGTGGCACAGGGTCACCGTCCACATTATTGAATGGGTTTCACATCGGGAAAGCGTCCCTCTCTGACACAATGACCCCACAGCGGAGCAGACAGCTGAAACCCCTTCAGTCTGGACTCCAGTAATCTACCTGACAGACAACAGGATGACCTGAAGGTCCCTAAAATGCAATTTCCAGCAAAACAACACCATGTGACCAAGATCCAGGTGGGAATAAACATACCAAGGAACCTGATGACATTTGCAGCTAATACACCTGACCTCACACCTGATCGCCGGGTGACAACCTGAGAAAGAAAATCAACAGCTAAAAGAATCTATTGCAAACCTTTCAGACTCTGTAAACTCCGATAAAATGATCAGGAAACCATTTAAGACTCCTTCTAAAGCTTGTTGGACATCTCCAGCATAGCTTGATTTATTCAGCATGAAGTTTTATGTAGATTTCCTAATGGATTCAGAGTAATTGTTCATGTCAGTTTATTGTAAATGTGCCTGCCTGGCTGGCCTGAAGTAGACTGCAAAAAAACTCAGACGTCTGCACCACTCTCTCCTATTATTCTAGTATAATTTTGCAAATGCCTTAATTAATCATATAGAAGTGTTGATACTTTGCTAAACTAGAGAGTAAAATAACTTCCAGTGTTGGATTTGCACACGTTTTTTTCTTTCCTCAGTTGCCATCAAAACCGTTCCCATACAGATTAAAAAAAGTTTGTTGAAAAGGCTTCATTGCAGACTCCATTACTAGCCTTCATTCGGAAAGCAAAAAAGAATAAATTAGAACATCAATTAGCTTCTTTATGATGTTTACGCAAATTCAAGGCTTTTAAAAACATACATATAAGAGAGAAAGATTTAAAATGTTATGAAAAATTCCTCATTTAGTTTCAGTTAAATCACTGCCGACCCCTGCACTTTGAAATATTTTCTCTTAAACATTAATCAAATGATTATAAATATTTGAAACAATGCACCTCTCTGCTTTATTATACTATTTTTGCTGTTTTATTATATTCGTTTGCCATATTTATAGGATGATTTTGTGATTTTTGTCATTTTAGTTTGTGAATTTAGGCCCTGCTGTGGAGGTGCCCACGCTGGAGTGTGCAGCTGACCCTGGTGCAGTGTGGTGTGGCTTAGACCAGGCCTCAGACCAGTCACACGCACATACACACACACACACTCACACACTGAAGGAGGAGGGTTTGGGGAAGAGACAGAGAGAGCTAAATATTGTGTGCCTTGTCTAGGCTACCCCACCTTGGTGGGACACAGCCTTGGTAAATGAATGAATGAGTTTGTGAATTTGCTTGTTAGTGTGTGTCGGCCTGTTGGGGAAAATGTATAAATAAATGGTCATTCATTCAAGCATTTTATTTATGTATTTTATTAAACTTTACTCATCCAGGCAAGACAGATTACGAAAAAAAATCGTATTTTAAACTGTGGTCTAGCAAAAGGAAAGACCTTTTGAGAAAGAGACATAAAAGAAGTTACAGGAAACCCAGAAAAAATAGGACAGTGATAACTCAGACAATTATTAAAATGATTAGAATCATAAAACTAGGTTATGCATGCCCTTAATGCAGGATCATTTTAGCATCTGATTAGCTAAAAAGAAAACAACCTAGGCTTTAAGAGAAGTGACTAGACATGTCAGCTTTTTAAAACTCTTCCAGAAGCTTCTATGACAAAGCTGAACCATATTTTATTACATTACTGTTATGGCATTATTACATTACTATTTTAAAAGCGTTCCAGGTGGTCTTTTATTCATCATTATGCCGTTTTTTAGCCCAAATCAAAAAGCTGGTGTTTCCTAGAACATAGTTTCTGTAGAGCGGCAGGAGGCATGCAGAAATTCCCCTTTGAGTTGTGTATCGTTGAGGTGAAGCAACCCCACCCCCCCTTCCTGTTGCTGAGAGCCTGGAGAAGGGAGCTTGTGGCCCACCCAGCTTATTTTCTACATCCCAAATACGCTCTTTTTTTCTTCTGCTTTTAAGTCATAACACTTTGAATTAAGGAAAACTCAGAAATGCAATTTCAATCTTTTTTTTCTTTATATTTTTCCTTTAAAAATCGCCTTAACAAGGTGTTAGAAAAAACATCATCTGAGCTTCTCACAGTTTCTGAAGGCTGAATTCAGCAACATTTTTGTATATTTTTTGTATATTGCTGATAGGAAGCTGTTTAAAACATGGATCAAACGTAAAATACGACTCATTCTTAGTCTATTATTTGTTTATCTTTGATTCTTATCCAGATTTTTTTTACACACCAACAACAAAAACTCAAAGAAATTCAGTGCTTAACTTTTTGTGCTGCACATAGCCACATTTAAGTCTCCATGGTCAGAGGCAAATGCAGACTTCAAGCAAAACTGTATTTTATTATTAGACTTGCAGTGCGGAAAATATAATAATGAGATGAGAAAATGAAATTTCCCCTTTAAAGGAATATAAAAGAACACATCAAAGTAAAAGAGCATGTATTCTCCCAAGACTTTATTCAAGAGCAACATTTTTATTTACATAAAAAGGAATAAGGTCAGAAAGTTTTACAACTCAGAGTATTCTAGTTTTTTCTTTTGTCACTTACGCAGGAAAACTGCCACAGAACTAAACACAAAATGGTGATATTGTATTCGGTTTTTCTTTTTCCCCTGGAGCCTTTCTCAATCATACATTTTTATTTACAGTGCAGACCGTTAGTTGTCAAATTCCAGTAAAGCCTGCAGCCGAATGAACCTGTTAAGACAATAGATCACTTTCATTACGGTAAAACAATACCAAAAAGGTCAGGGGTCACCAGCATAACTCTGGTTGAGTCCTGCTGTGACAGAATGATTGAAGGTCTATGCAGCAACGTACAATAAGAGGCTAAGAGGACAAAGATT
Organism: Oryzias sinensis; assembly: GCA_037389245.1. NCBI lineage: Eukaryota > Metazoa > Chordata > Actinopteri > Beloniformes > Adrianichthyidae > Oryzias > Oryzias sinensis. Next base: position 6,820,853 of record CM074491.1, read on the forward strand.
AGATTTCAGTCAAAAAACCAAAAGCATCTTTGCTGTGACTGGGAATAAAGGTCATTCTAGTGTCAGAGATTCATCCGTGTGCAAAACAGTCACCATGTCATTTATAGAGGGACGCGCAATAAAAGAAGCAATTCTAAGGTCCCTCTCTGATTATCATTTGATCTATTGTAAAAGCATCCTCAATGGTCTTTTGTTATGATTCCAGATTCCAGCTCGGCGAGGAAAACAAAGACATACATGGATCTATTTGTCTGCAAATGGATGCATCAGAATGGAGTGGAACAGGGAGCTTGTGGCCCCGACTTACATGTCACAATGAAGATCTTCTTTAAAACTGCATTTTTGTTTTCTGCTCCTGATTCACAACAATTTGAATTAAGAAATACTAAGACAGGCCTTTTAAGCTTAATTTTCTCAACATATGCCCTCCATCATCAGTAAACATGATGGGGCAGAGGAGGCCTTGAGTGTATGTTGGGAGGTTTGAGGACAGTGGGCATCAAACCTCCATCATCACCAAAGAGACGAGGGTGGTGATTCAACTTGGCACACGTAGATAAGTGAACAAGCATTTTGGTCTTGTTTCATTATTCCGCCATGTTCAAATAATCCAGTAAAGTAACAAAATCTGAAAAGATTAATCAGCTTTTGACAGCCTGGAGGACCTGGAGAACTTCGTTGACGATTATTACAGTACCGTGTGTTATGGGGAAGACAAGCACCACCACTCCTTCCAACTGAAGCTTCCAAAGGAGGACGTGCAGAAGATTACCTTCTATAGGGTTCACCGACTCGGAGGAAGGAGATCCTAATACCAGCGTCCCAGATCGATTGTTGCAAAATTCGAGTTTTACAAACAAAAGGAGCTGGTGAAGAGCCGCGGCCAGGAGCTGAGTGAGCGTACTTCAGTGTTAACTACCAGTTTCCAGCGGAGATTCTGCAGCGAAGGAAGATTCTTTTCCTGCTGAGAAAGAAACACTTCTCTTCCAAGTCCCAAGCTGTGGTCACCGTGGACAAGCTGTTCGTGGACGGCCGGCTCTTTAGAGGCCCAGAAATCACTCCGCGGCTGTGCTGCAGACCTTAGACGCGGGCTAAGAACATCCGTGCTGCGCTGATGACACCTGCTAGACTTATTTAAATGGTGGGTTGCTCATCTGGGGCTGGGGCTGCTCTCCCAGGGGTGGGGCCCTGTTTGATCCCACCAAAATGATCACAATATTATTAATACAAATAAAGTTTGGTCTAAATTACAAAAAGGGTTTATTCAAATATACACATTGTGTGTCAGGAGATTTGTAACCCCATCATGTGACTGTGAAATCTGTCCAACACAAGAGGCCTTCAGCTCTCATCTTTGCTCAGCTGATGGACACGACAAGTTAAAAACAATGCTAAAAAGACCAAAAACACACATTTCACTGAAGTAAGACTTTTAAACGAAGATGTTTGAATTGATTTTACACAATCGATCAGCTTGAGAGCAAGGTTTTGGTTATTTAAGATAAATTAGATATTTTGTTTTTTTCCCCTTCCATTTATTAGTTTTTTTCCGAGCTTGTCCTCCTTTTACAAAACAATTCGTTCTGTGTAAAAAGAACATTCTGAACATTGTTTACTGTGCACACCTTCGACAAAGGCTGCTAAGAGAACGGTCTGTGTTCGCTGTGCTTGTTTTCCATTGGGAAACAGTCACGGGTGGCCGGTGTGGGGAGAGGAGGAGAGTCACAGGACCATGAGCCACATCAGGGTTTTCAGGCCAAATGTTCACATCTGTTAATCCAATAATTAATAATAACAATTTTTATAAAAACATATAGTTAATTATGGTCAAATTATTGTCAACATAATCGGCAAAACAAGGTCTTTCTTGAAAGTCAATGTAATACACCACACATCCAGCAGATGGAGCGTAGAGCTACAGCTTCCTGACTTTTTGTTATAAACAAAGTAAAAATGCAACAAGGTGACAACAGCTGTGGCGGGACACTGGAAAAGGAAGATGCAGCTGGAAGTGGAGTGGGCTGCAGTGGCACAAGGGCCACTTCAGTGAGGGTTCTCCTGCTGGATCAAGGGAACTTGGGTCATTCTGTCAGGAATGGTGATGGACTTAAGATGAAGGAAAACCAGGCTTGTAAGTAAGTAAGAAAACATGAAACAAGGAGGAAAGTAAAGAGGTAACAACAGATGGCCTCACCAAAATGCACCAATCATAACATTACTGCTGGTGGGATCTAACTGGATCCAGTGGGCTGTGGCAGCTAACAAATAGTTAGAGGCCATGTCTGAATTCACTCACTTCTTTTTAATCCCAATAAGACTATATAGTGCTGGAATGTCCAGTGCCCTGGATTTTAATGCAATTCGGACACATGCTCTTTACTTTTTTTTCTTTTCTAAATGCCAAATTTGACGCCACCCGTTTGGAGAACTAAAAGCCTAGTAAATATGAGCATTTCATGAAGACAAAGTGCTTTAATACAGCAAAAAGGGAATGATTAATAAAAATAATTGTAGCCTAGATATGGATTTTTTAAAATGACAAATCGTTCAAACCCAATAAATGCATTCAAGTCTTCATTTGCCAGTCTAGTGAGGATCAATGCACCAGGTTTCTTTCCCAGAAATTTTCAGGGCACTGGATTATGGAATTGTAGAGTTTAACAACCTGAAAAAATACCCCATACAATGCTGTAACTGGAGAGAAGTGAGTGAGATCAGACATAGTTGGGGACTAATTTAAAACTGCAATGGGACAGCTGCATCAGAGCCCCCCCAAAAAAAAAACAACGGCATGGAGAAGCTCACGATCCAAAGCACACTACATCATCAGTAGAACACTGTGGAGGAAGTGTGATGGTCTGGGCGTGCATGGCTGCTAGTGGCACTTGAGCACTAGTGTTTATTGATGACGTGACACCGGACAGAAGCAGCCCAATGAATTCTGAGGCGTTCAGAGACATACTGTCTGCACAGATCCAGGTGAATGCAGCCAAACTGATTGGGCGGCGTTTCATAATACAGATGGACAACGACCCAAAACATACAGCCAAAGCAACTCAGGAGTTTACTGAAGCAAAGAAGTGGAATGTTCTTGAATGGCCAAGTCAGTCACCTGGTCTTAACCCAATTGAGCAGCAATTCACTTGTTGAAGACTAAACTTCAGACAGAAAGGCCCACAAACAAACAGCAACTGAAAGCCGCTGCAGTACAGGCCTGGCAGAGCATTCAGAAGGAGAAAACCCAGCATCTGGTGATGTCCATGAGTTCAAGACTTCAGACTGTCATTGCCAACAAAGGGTTTTTAACCAAATATTAGTAATGACCATTTGGTTTTCAGTTGTTTCATTTGTCTAATTACAGTACTTACGAGCCCATGGAATGAAGGGATTGTGTTTAAAAAATGCTTTAGTTTTTCACATTTGTATGCAATTTTCTTGTTCAACCCATGGAATAAAAGCTGAAAGTCTGCTCTTCAATGGCATCTGAGTTGTTTTATTTAAAACTCAGTGTGGTAATGTACTTGGTCACCAGTTAGCAACAAAAATGTTTTCCTTCACAGTGACTATTTGTCACAAAATTTTCAGAAGGAAAACTTTATTTAAAAACTGGAGTTCACTTTCTGACAGTTTAGAAACATTAGATGTGAGTCAGATCCCGTAACCCCCCTCCACTAAAGTTTTTCAGATTTAACTGCACCAAAAAGGGAGAAAACAAACAGAGCAATATAAATCCTAATATAGACTCTCATAACCCATAAAATCCATTTAGAGAAGGCCTATCACCATAATTTCAGAATGCAATATACATGTCTTTTTCCAGTGCCTTCCTCACCCTTCTGTACCTGATGAAGCGTCCAAAGAGCTGCCTGAAGGCATGCTGATTGTTATGAACAGTCATAATCTTCCAAACAGCCTCCTCTTACAGTTTCCCCAACTCCCCTGACAGTTCTTGGCAAATGCTTCATTGCATGATACATTTAAAGGAAAAAAAACAGCAGGAAAAAGTAGCCTGTTCTTCAGAAATCTTTGCAGTTAACCAAACCAAAGCAGGAAAATGATGAGAAGATAAAAACTGAGGATAAGATGGGAAACAGGTAAGGCGATCTGAAGGTAAAAGTTCTGCAGCAACATCATCTTGGCAACTGAAAGGTCCAATTTACAGAAGAGGGGATTTCTCTGCCAGATTATCTGAACAGACGCACACACATGCCCTCCCAGGCAGCATCATTTCACTTCTGGGCCTTCCGCTGGAGATGATGGCAGAAGAGCAGCTATCTTCACCACCCACCATCATTGTGTGATGTTGGAACTTGTTGAAGGTTTACAGGATTTCAAGGATGATTACCCAGATGATTGCTTCGGAGTTTACAGTCTCTACAAAAGGATTTGCCAACTTGTAACATTTTCTTTTTGTCCCATTATCCAAAAATATATATTTTGATGGAGTGTTATTTCACAAGTTAGCCTACAGTGGCTCCACTAACACTAACACTTTCATCAGGTGGTTATTACTTTTTTCCACCATGTGTTTTCCTGGTAGCAACATCACGATGACCTAAATCTGTTAAATGGCTAATCCGAATCATACTTTGCCAGTTTTTTTTGTGCTCAATATGGGAAAAAAGGTAAAGCAATTTGTGGACACCAAGGTTATAATAGTTTTTGATTTTTCTATTAGTTTTAGTTTTCATTTTGTTTTGAATTTTTGTTTTGAATTTTATTTAGTTTTAATTAGTTTTTAGAGGCAGCTTTACTAGTTTTTATTAGTTTTTATTTTTTTAAATTGCTTCGTTTTAGTTTCGTTTTTATTAGTTTTAGTGTTAGTTTTTTTTTTTTTTTTTGTAAATTAGGATATTTGCATGATTCAAAATTACCAGAATAAGTATTGTATGATAAAAACTAAATCAAAGATACATTTCGAAACACTTATTATTCAGAGGACACAAGGACAACCATCTTTAAATTAAAATCCAACAGCCAATAACAGCATTACGTTATCTGCTCTCGCTTCTTTTTCGGGGGAGGGCGGGCGACAGGCTAGCTTGTCTAGGTACTGTTGATTTGGGTTTTTGTGTGCGCTTTTTAAATGTACTTTTAGATTCGTAGGGTTTTTCCCTTTGAGGAGCGTTCCACAAATGTTGTCTCCTGCTTCGACTACAAGGCACTTACTTTTGTTTTCGACGCTGTTATATTAAAAAAAGTCCCAAATAGGACTCTACCGCTTTCTGCCAACTTTTATGCAGCCATCACGCTCATGTAAATGTCTATGACCACGCTAGCCGGCAGTGTCTGACAGACATCATGTGACGTCACAGACAACGTGATGCCGTAAGGTTCAGATACACAGTAAAACTAGCAGGGTGAAGTAAATAGACTTTATTTCAACCCAAAAGACTTATGTATTAACAAAGACGAAAACAAAGTATTTTTTGGGGTTAATATTAGTTAGTTTCCGTTCGTTTTATACACACAACAAACAGTTTTAGTTAGTTTTCGGTTTTTTTAAACTCTCGTTTTTATTTTTATTTCAGTTAACGAAAATGTTTTTCCAGTTGTAGTTTTAGTTTTTTCGTTCGTTTTCTTTAACTATAATAACCTTGGTGGACACCCCCCCCCCCCAGAAATCTCATTCACATCCAGCAGAAACCAGGTCCCGCAGTCCAAACCTTTGCCTGGATATGAGAACTGGACCGAGTGGCCCCTCCCCTGATGTTCCCAACAGGAAGTACCTGCTAGCTAAAAGAAGTCAAAATCCCACAGACTTCTATGAAAAATAAACAGCTATTATTCAGTCATTCTACTAGTCAGAAGAACTTTGCTCTGCTTACCTTATTAAACATTTTTTGATCATCTTAAATAATCTTCGTTTTTCTGTAGTTCAAGTTATTAAAGTTAGACACAGACCAATCAGATGCCTCAAGAAAAAAGGTGGTGCCTGCTGGCCCCCACGTCCAACATTTTATATGTTGGACAGATTGGACAGATGTAGCCTGTTTTTAAGAGGTAAGGGTGTGGCCTTCTGGCAAGCTCACTCCTGATTGTGAGAGTGGTTGCCATAGAAATGACTTGGATCTAATACTGTTGACTGACGTCATCTGGCTTCAACGTGGTCTGTATTGCCAAAAAAAATGGCGACAGACTTGTCTTCATTATGTTCAGCTGAAAGTAAGCCATTTTCTACGGGTGACGTCACACTCACTCAGTCCAGTTCTCATATACAGTCAATGACCCAAACTCAAAACGTTGCAAAACATTTGGCCCCGCCTCCATCAAGGTGCCAGTGAACAATCAGGAGGTTGGAGTCGTTTCTTTTAAACTGAATCAACATCAATCCCAATCTTCACTTAAGATACATTTAATTCCAACAAAGTTCCTGCATACGTTTTTCTACTGAAGTACTTTGAAAAAATATAGTTAATGGTTTATTTGCTGTTAGGTTAATAAAATTTAAGAATGTCAATATCAAATACAATGCCAACTAATCTGATAGTTATTATTTTATCACTTTTACTTATGAACCTTTTCAGAAACCTTCAAAAAACTTTTCAGAAAATCATACCATTCACAGAGTAAAACATATTTCAGCTATATTTGTGTTTTAAACTGCAGCAAATAATTCATAGATTGTCAGTATGCTTGACATGCTCACAGGAAATGTTTCTGGAAATTTCAAAACCTGTTGTGTGAAAAGTGAGACTCTGACAACTTTATTATAGCTTGCTTGATTTATATTCCAAGCTGCTTCATTTACAGGATTTCACAAAGAGCCCAGGAACCGTTCCTGTCATTTTTACAGTCAACCTTCAATGAGTCTGTGAGCAGCATTAACGAAAAAATGACGTCTTAGTAAATGAAAAAGGAAAAGCATCACTTTGACAGAGTAAGGAGCCATTCATGTCATCATCATGACAGGAAGGGGCTGAAGTGGGGGAGTCTCGGTATTCAGACCTCATCACACCTTACTGCCTTTAAAATTACAACATGGAACAATCAATTAAGTCCAATTATAATCAGATGATGATGATGCAGCAGCATTTAAAGTTGAGTCACAGACATAAAACAGAATTTATGTTTTGCAGCAAAAAGGCCAGAGTTTCTGCGTTTTTGTGAGAAAAACCTTTTTCCACAATTGTGTAGAGAGACGACAGTCAGAGTAAGCTTATGAGCTCAGGAAGTTCCTAAGTTACCTGAGGAAAAAGAAAAACTCAACTAAAGATCCACCTTTATAATTACATAGATAGAATTTTTTAAAATGTTTAATTTTTTCTGTTTGTCTTTATCTTTGCATAAAAAAGTTGATAAATAAAGGAATTAGACATTTGTGTACTTGTGTCCAGTAAGCAGTGCTGCCATGATTTGTTTTCTGGCTAGCAGGTTTGCTTTTATAGACCAAAGGAATTAAAAGCTGTAATTGCCGCCACTTAGACATGGAAATTCCCCCAGAAGTTGGAAAAGTTAAAAATAAATACAAAACAATTCTTTCCTCAATAAAAAAGAAAAAAAAAAAGACCCACATCATCTTCATCCCAAAGACTGCCAGTTCCAAACAAAATAAAGGTGTTTGATTCCAAAAAACTAAAACTACTTTGTGCTTTTTTTATGTTAATAATAATAATAATAAATTTTGTTTCAAGCGCCTTTCGGGTCACCCAAGGTCGCTGTACAAGGTTAAAATAAGAAAAACAGATTAAAACATCAATAAGAAATTAGCAGAGTAATACATGAATAAACATAAAGATAAAAATCAATAAGACATAATAAAACAGGATAAAAAAACAGATAAACAATGACTTTACAGTAGATTATCTTCTACACTGTCACTGAATCCTTTTCTTTTAACTAAAGGTAATTTCTCACACATAAGCACAAATATAGAATCAAAGGCTAAATATCTTTATAGATAGTCTACAAAAGTTATTTTCAAAATTATGCAAACAATCTGCCATATTTCTGTTTTAACAAATCTAAATGCCTTGTAAATAAAAAAAAAAAAACAATTAAAACATGAACCCAATCAAAAACTACAATTTCTATAATACAGCCATACTAACTCATCTTTACTGTAACAATTCAGGGCATATTTAGGGTAAATGGCAGGACCAGACAAACATCCACTTAGCTTTAGACAGAACAGACACGTGCAAACACTGGAACACATACAGTGTATGTATACAAAATGTACTACTTCACATGATTGTTGAAGTGCTGTTTGGTCAGGCTGACCTCAGGTGGCGAATTTAACCAGCTGGATCCATTAATATTCTATAATAAGACTCTAATCATATACAGAATTCCCATTCCGATCATTTATTGATTTATTTTCAAAGTGTTCCCAGTGATTGTTTAAGTACGTACCATTATGCTGTTTTTAGCCTAAATCTAAAAAAAAAAAAAAAAACTGTTGGTGCCCCTCTTCCCATCACCCATAACCCACACATGCTCTCCCTGTAACTTACAGCCCCAACCTAACATTGCAGTGCAACAAAAACGGCAAGCAGAATTGGAGCTGTCCAGCCGTACAATTTGGACAAGATTCTATCTCAGACGAGGAAAACAAAGACCTACACAAATCTATTTGTCTGCAAATAAAAGCATTAGAGCTTGTGGCCTGCCGATTGTAGATTTGACATGTCTACAACAAGCTTTTTCAAACTGCAAATTTTTCATCTGCTCCTGATTCACAATGATTTGAATAAAGAATTACTCAGAAATACAATTTTAAGCATAATGTTCTTTATGCATGTCCTCCATCGTGAGAAAAATGCCACAAGAACATGTTAAAAACACCATTTTCATCAGAGTGCCTCTTTAATGGATTCAAGCAGTCTTGATTACACATAAATGATGAAATACTTATCTTCTGTTGATAGTATGTATTGTTTTTAAATATAAATTAGTCATGTCTTCCTCCATCTCACCAGCTCACTCTCATCTGAGCAAGAGGAGGCACGAGAACGGCGGTTATTAAAGGAGCATTAAAGCCCGCTCTGTAGCCGGACCTGGGATTTGTAGAGAATTACACCGTAATAAAACACTATGTCTATGCAGATCTACACAGGGCAAAGGCTTTATTATGGCTTCCCAGGTTTATATGAGGGAATAGACATCAGTGGGTCCTTGAGTGCCGTACCTGCCCTGCCATGAAATGAGCTCTGAGCAGAGGAGTCACACAAAGGGCAGCAATCAAGAAAATGGAGCAGGAAGGAGTCAATGGGGTGGGGGAGGTTGTGGGGGGGGGGTGTATTCTCTGCTGTCCATTTCGCTGTGTGAAATCACAGATATCTACTGTCTGGTCTGATTAGCGAATTTCAAACCAGGAATGTGTGGAAAGTGAGAGGGCATCACTGGTGACGGACTAAATTTATTCCAACATCTGTCAAAACTCTGCAGACGTACGAATAAAAGACTTTTAAAAACGCCCTTTTACCCACTGTTATTTCTTAATTCTCTTGTATGAATGTTTACAAAATGAAATGCTATGACAGAAACTAATGAAAAAATTGATTTCTTCAAGTAAAAAATGTGGGGGTGTTTTTTAATAAAAATAAAAGATCATTATTATTCAAAAATCGCCCATTTCCACTCACAAATTGCATTTCCTGCACATTTCCAAGAGTGGCTCTCATCCGTCCAGGGTAATATTCTCCTTTAATGTCCAATGAAAATGGAATAAATGTGTTTATTTGTTGCTGGGTATTAAATTACAACCACATTCTCATATCATTTTTTTTTCTTTTATTTGGTTTGCAGATGAACATTGTTCAGTAAACAGAATCACGGATGTGTCATGCATTTTCTTTGCTCATATCAGTCATTTGTAATTATTATAGAGATCTGTCATGGAGAGCTGAATATATCTATATTCCTAAATTGAGTAAATATAAATAAATATGAAGCTTGAGTGACTGCTGGAAAGAAGACTTGGCTTTTTTCAGCGTTATTAGCATTGTGATATGGGTAATTTCCTGTGACTTTCTGTATGTAGTTTTATTGGCTTTTCTTTTTAGAGGTTTTCTGCTGGGAGGCTGACACACAACATCACCTCCTGATGGATGAGATCAGACCATGTGTCAGACTTTCTATTGAACTGTTAGCACTTTGCTTAGAACAGATTTTATCACCATAACAAATTACTCAGTATATTATTAAATACTTACATTTGAAAAATTTCTAATTTGAAATACATTGAATTTATTTTAAATTCATTTCTGCTTGAATTGAAGCAAAGATTTGTTAAACATGAACCTGAAAGAGGAGAAAATGTGAAACAAAAAACCTGCGGGAGGTCACGTTCTTGAGAAATTGTTTCTCTTGAAAAAGCTGCAAAGAATGAGCAAATTCCATCAGATTATATCAAATGTTACATTTAGTGGTAGATATATTAAAGCAAGTGAAAGAAGGTGCAAACGCTTTGGGCATTTTCTGCTGCCAAGAAAACAGGAAAAGAATGTTCATAACATGAAAACCTTTACCTATTATCTTAAATATGACAAGGTTGAATAAAAAAATCAGCGAAGGAGCGGAAGGAGTTCATTAGATCTTCACCTTTGAGTTGGTTCAGAGCAACCCCACCCCCCTTTACCATCAACCATAACTGAGAGCCATCCATTTACCTGCTATCCAAGACATACATGGATTTATTTGTCGGCAAGTGGATGCATCAGAATGGAGCGGAGCAGGAAGCCTGTGGCCCGCCCAGTGGATTTTCAAAATCACAAATAAGGGTGGGCTGAGTTTTTATTGTAATACCTGTGCATGTTTTTGTTTTTAAATGTAAAGTTTTAATGTAAAGTTTTAAATGTAATGTAAAGTTTTAAATGTAAAGTTTGATTTGATTAAGGTTTTTTTTTTTTAAAACTGCGTTTTTTTCTGTTGCTCCGCTCCAGGAACGGATTGTATTCAGATTGAGGAAACTCAGAGCGAATAGAAGCTCAGTCCAGTTGGAAACGAACCAAGACCACCTCCAAAGATGGGTTCGAGAGCCTTTTAATTGTTAACTAATGTTTACATTTTGTGTATCTAATTTGACTTATATCTTGGTGATAACCTGGTGCTAGCGATTAGCTCTATTGCCTAACATCAAGAAAGGCCCTGGTTTGAATCCCATGTGGGTCCTTTCTGTGGTGAGTTTGCATGTTCTCATCATGCATGTGTGGGTTTTTCTCCAGTTTCCTCCCACAGTCCATAATTATGCTTGTCTAAATTGTCCCTAGGAATGAATGTGAGAATGTGACCCATCCAGGGTGAACTTCTCCTTTGCCCAACAGTGCCAGGGATAGGCTCCAGCAACCCCCATAACCCCAAAGGTATTGAGTGGGTTTAGAAAATGGCTGGATTCATGGATAGATGGTGCGACCGCATCGTTGCCAAGTCCTGTGACTTTGGTACGACGGCATGCTGGGTCACTTGTCACAGTTTGTTCTTATGTGAAAGGAAAGGGTTAACAGTGATTTTGTCATTTTGTCACCAGATTACAGTTTAATGTGTGTATGTGGTGGACTGCCTTTGAAATATTCTGAAAATGACGGTATGAGAATGTGATTTTGTTTGGAGAGTAAAGGCAACGATGTAGTCATAAGATATTCTATTTGAACATAAAGTGCAAATGCAGAGTCATAAAATGTATCACTGGAAAGTGAGGAGCCCCACTGCGGAGCCCACTCTGTTTGATCAGAGATCTCTGGGAAAATAACCACACAGAAAAAATGGAGACAAACTAGAAACAGCAAGAAAGCAGGATGTCACGCTGTACCTCTCCATAAAGGACTCTTGTTTCTGACATCCATTCTCATCAGAGCTGCTGATCTGACTCTGCCAGAGACTGTCAAATCAAATAAAAGTAAAAATCCAGAGAGGAGTGGAGCAGACTAGGGCAAACAATATGTTTCGCCCACATCATCATTCTGCCGCCGCTGCTCTTCCTGTGGTGGTACTTTGTTTGCTCGCCGTTTTCTCTCCCACAACAGCCAGAGGAAAGAGTCGAGCTGTCGCAGCCGTCGTGATGCGTCAGTGTTCCTGTCACCTCCAGGAGCTGGTGGGGAGGAGCAGCAGCGGAGGGCTGGGAGCGGTCAGAGACTGTCACATGCAGCACTGCATTAATTGGTGTCACTTCTCCAAGGAATGGGGGTGGGGGGCTGTGTTACAACCTTCTCCCTTTCTTGCTGACAGTCTAATTAGTTATTCTAAGCTGCAAATACACCTCTGTGTGTTGAAGAATGTTTGCCTTAGGTGGATGTGATTGGGGGTCTATAAACAGGCATGGAGGGTCAAAAAGGACTTTATTAGGAGGGCCACGACAGGGGTCCGGGGGGGTCATCAACGCCTTTTTCTGCTGCTAATCAGCACGTCTTTTTACTTCATGCCCCCACAACACAATTGTTCTCTATCGGGGGTTCCTCAGCAGCTCAGATATTAGATGCATGTAAAAGTCCATGCAACATGGTTTCCTCATGATCACTGAAATTAAACATCTTTTTATTTCTAACTTTGTTTTCAGTCTTGACTTTTTGATTATTTTGGGCCACTTAATGTGAGGCCGTCAGCATCATTCATTTTAAGCATTCAACAATGTTTGTGGGAGTTTATAAAAAATAAAAGTTTTAGTTTAAGCTTTGTAATCAATTTATTTCAGAGGGTAATATGTATTGTTGTGAAATTGTTTTTAATATATTTTGATTTAGGCAAAAAAAAAAGCTTGGATTTTTGAAATTTAATTACCGTACAATTTTACAAATTGTACATTTTACGAAAAAACACACTTTAAATGACTTTGGATCTAATTTCAAAAGCATTTCCAGTGGTCTGATTATGATGTAATTTAGCCAAAATCTAAAAACCTGTGTCATTTTCTACAACATTGTTTCTGCGGAACTGAAGGAGCTCATTAGAAATGTACCCTGTGAGTTGTGGGCAGGATTGTTGGTAAAAAGCCATCCTGCCCCCCTTTACTATCAACCACAACTGAGAGCCATCTGCTTTCCCTCTAGCTTACAGCCCCCCGCAGCCCCAACCTAACATTAGTGGTGCAACAAAAATGGCGAGTAATATCAGAGCTTTTCAATTGTGTCGTTTTGAGCAGGATTCCAGATGACGTTCGTGAATCTAGTTGTCTACAGGGAGCTTTTGCCCCCCCCAGTGGGAGATTTTTCTCCATGTCACAAATAAGATCTTCTTTAAAACTGCATTTTTTTCCGCCTGCCCCTGATTCACAATGATTTGAATAAAGAAAATACTAAGAAATGCAGTTTTAAGCCTAATTTTCTTAATAGATGTCCTTGATGATCAGAAATAAGCCACAAGAACATGTTAAAAAAAAAAAACACTATTTTCATCAGAGTGGGTCTTTAAACAACCAAACAAATCTGAAAACAGAAAGATAAATCAGTCATAAATAAAATTGGGGCAAGTTTGTGAATCTGAATTCATTTAGTGTTTTGTCAGATAAATCCAGCCCTATTACTACATCACATCAGTCAGGTACACAGAGCCTCTCCTGCATGGTGAAGGGTGTGGGAGGGGTTATTGATGATGGATGACAGTTTCCCCAGCATCCCTCTGTCTACTTCCTCCTCGATGGTGTTTAGTGTGCAGCCCAGGACAGAGCCAGCTCTCTTTACCAATTTGCTAAATATCTTCCTGTCTCTGTCCGCCCTGCCCTCCGCCCAGCACACCACAGCATAAATAATTGCTAAGGCGTAGAAGTTTTGCAACAGCTGCCGGTTAACTCCGTCTCCTCAGCAGGTGGAGGTAAATTTAGCTTTTTTTTCTGCACAGAACATCTGTAATATTTAGTTCAGTTTTATGTGTTTGGAAAACCAATGAGCTCAAGATCTCAGCGTCTGTGCCCTGTCTGTACAAAGGCTTTTTTTGGAGGGTAACATCTGGTCAGGCACCAACACCTTTGTTTCACTGGTGTTCAGACATGTGGTTTTGGATCCAGCAATGATGGAGTTCTCTGAGAACTTCTGCAGGTGACAGTTTTGGGAGTTAGTGCTGAAGAACACCACATCTAACACACACTCATGCAGCTTCGTGAATTGTGGCCTGTCAGAGAGGTAAGTCTATGGTCCAGGCAGTCATGTGTTAGTCCAAATTACCACTTCTTAGCATAGATTGTTGGATTGTGCTGAAAGGACTGGAGAAATCAAGGAACATGCTCTCAGAGACCTCCAGATGAGACAGGATGCCATGCAGCAGATAGCTGATCCAGATGCCAGCTCAAACTGCAGCACGGAGCTCACATGGATGCAGAGGACAATCCTCCGCATGGCAATCTTTGGAAGGGAGGTTAAGGCGACAGGAGGTCTGCAGTGGATCTGGTCCCCAAGATGTGTAATTTTGGGAGCAGGAACCACAGCACTGTCCACCACAGCGCATGAACTAGTGAAGATGGAAAAGGAGGTGCACTGACCCTGGACTGAACACCCCAGGTGTAAGGAAAGGTAGAATCAATGCAAAACGCACAACTCAAAGCATGATTCTTACACTTAACACATCAAGTACAGCAGATTTAGCAACTCTATCTATACATGTCAGATTTAAAATGTAGGAATTGTAAAATAGATTTAATATATCAAGCTAATATCTATATGAGCTGGAAGACATCACTTTTTAAGGAAAAAAAATGACAAAATGATAACGATTTCCCCTTGGAATCAAATTGTTATTGAAAAAAATGTGATAGAAATTCCCATCAAAATTTGAAAAAGAATATAACTGGGATTTACATACATGTCACACAACATTGTCCTGCACAGAAAGTCAGATTTATTTCTTCATGTCAGAAATTATTCAGCATGTAAGTCTGAGGCTGTCACTCCGTCACAAGTTTATTTTGGTCATGCGAACAAACGTGTCACATTTGGAAAATTTCAATGCAGATGTCGGTTCGTCCCCATTCGTTTGCAACCCAGGGCGATGAATTGTTTGGAACCATCGACAAGTAAAAGATATATTTATCAGTTAATAATAGCATCGCTTTAAATGTGCAAGTTAAAAATCTTACTGAAGAGGTCGATTCTATGTGCAATTTCTGTCTTTTTCTATTTAAAAGTGCCTTTTTTCTTTTAATTGTTTTTGTGGTTCCTTCCAAAATGAAATCTTAGGTGGCTTCAGCTGCACTCTGCTCATGTGATAAAGTACATATGGTGTCACTTAATCCTTTTTTTCAAATTACCTTCCGTACAAAGACCCCCCAGGAACCACTAATGCTGGACGACATAGCGCATGCTCTTCAGTGTTTCAAAGTCAAAACGGCTCCTTTTGGGATTAAACAAACAAAAGTATTTGATTATTTCTGAGTTTTTTATATTTGACATAGCCCTGAATAAAAAAAAAAAAAAGCAAGGTTAGCGATGCTCTACTGGTTTACATCGCCCCCCCCCACCATCCACAAACCTGTTAAGCCTCTCAGGAAATATTTTAACAAGGTAGCGCAGATTTTTAAAACACGGTCAATGTTTGAATTTAAACTCTGAACTGTGGGGGGAAAAAAAGATAGTTATAAACAAAATTAACAAGAAAAATGTGCTGTAGGTTGTTATTCTCTGGATAAATAGCAAACAGACTTTTTCATATTAATTAAACAGCTTTTTTATGAGCTTCATTGAGGGGCGGGAAATTATGCAATCTGATTTGTTTAAAATACAACCTCTAAACAGCTCAGGGCAAAAGAGCTTTTCTGGATGATTTTGTATTACGACTTGGTATTAAACTGCCAACCAGTGATGGAGAGGGAGGCAGCAGTACAGCCAGGAGGCTCTGGAAGGTCAGTCCAATGTGAGCTTTGAGACCGGCTGGCAAACACCCCAGGAGAGAGCCGTAAGAGGGCGCTTGCTCAGGCTCGACCTGAAACCCCTGTAGGGCAAATTGAACAACCCAGAACTCTTCTCAGCCCCCTCACGCCCACCAAAAAAGCATTCTTATGTGTTCTCTCAAAGCCCGAGTTCCTGTCTATCCACATACACGCCTGCGTTTCTGTGTCTGCGGCACTCTAAATGCGGAGCTGGTGGGTGGATGAGGAAGTGTTAATGCTTCTCTTTACGGCACCTCAGATCAAAGACGGATGAACTGTTTCCACAAGTTAAGAAGGCGCTTTTATGATCAAAAACGCCGTCTTCTGCCTGGATCGTGAGAGGTGTTCATCTCAGAGCGGTCCACAGCTGTCTCACTGTGTTCTCCTCCTGCAGTTGTTTACTCGCGTGTGATGAATATGACACTGTAATCGTCTTGACAAACTAACTGCTGCCTGCAGCCACGGGCAGCGCTCACGAGGCCCGCCTCACCGGCACAGCGGAGCAATGAAAGCAGTTAAGACAAAAATCCTGATGACGGCCACATGACAAGGTCAACGGGAAACAATGTGTGGATGCTCTTTGAGTTTGACAGGCAGCATGAATGAAGGCCTTTGTTCAGCTACATGCAAAAATAAAAAACGGCAGCTTCAATCTGTTTTTCTTGTAGCTAACAAAGCCTGCTTTGTGACTGTGATGAACAAACAGGAAACAAAAGCAGAGGATTGAAAAAAACATGACATTTGGTTTAAGTTGTGTGTTTGTGTGTGTGTGTGTGTGTGTGTGTGTGTGTGTGTGTGTGTGTGTGTGTGTGTGTGTGTGTGTGTGTGCGTGTGTGTGTGTGGGTGTGTGTGTGTGTGTGCAAAATCTGTGGTAAAATTTTCTAAAATTCATTAATGTCTTTAGTCTATTTAAACAATAGGTCAAGTAGAGATATTTGTCATTGCATAGGTTTTTTGAAACAACAAATGTTGGTTTAAAACATAATCGTTCAAGGTGAGATTTTACAAAGAATTGTTTTTTTGATAATCATGTTATAACTGAGGTTTAAATATAAATCTGTCACTTTGTCTCTGTGTTTAGAAAGAGCTTAAGCCACTGGCTTCTTCCTTTGATGCACCAAACGCTGAAAGTACCCATCATGCAAAGCTGACCTATTATAAATTGAGCTGAGATGGAGGATAACAGAAAAGACAAGAGACTTCAACTCACATAATAGTCTTTTTTGCACATATTTAGGCACTTGAAGTCATTGTCTATGTTATAAAGTGATCACTTTCGAATTTGGAAGCATGTTAATCCAGTATATTAATGATAAATCTAAATCTTTTGCACTGAAAATTCAAGACATCGGCTTCAAACAACAATTAAACATAGGTGATTAGAAAATACTGGCAAAGATTTTACAGTTTTTTTTTTTCATCCTAAATATATTACAATCAGAATCTACCAACACCAGCCCCTTATTTTTTTCTTCCCTATATGTCAGCACGCTGAAAAATCCTGCTCAGGCAGATACCCGGTGCAATACACCAACAAAATGTTTGACCGGAGAGACAACAAGGTCCCAGCTCAAATGAGACGGAAGCTTTAAAGCTCTGCTATTTGCATTGGCTTTGAGTTACTGCTTCTGATGAAAAGACAAGAGAAAAGACTTTCTGGCGGTCAAGTCAGGAATGCCAGGATTAATGTTGGAATGGATGAGGACAGACAGCATCAGGAGTGAGTGTCTCCGCCGGAGAGAGCCAGGACGTGGAGGAGAGACGGTGGGTGTGTCAGAAGAAGGATGCTTAAGATGATGCTGCAAGGCAAGAAGAAAAGAAGATTTATGAAGAGAGTGTGGCTGCAGTTTGTTGGTGACAGAGGAAGAAGCGGAGAGAAGAAAACTTTAGACACAGATCGTCGTCTAAGGTGACCTCTAACAGCAGCAGCAGCCAACAAAAGAACGATTTACAGCATGTTGGTGCTTAGTGATGCTTTGTCTTACATAGCAAACCAATCAGCCAGTCAATGGTTTAGCCTAAGCTTTTTGTATACAAAAGAAAAAAAGCTAAATGTAAAGTTAAATACTAAACACAATCCATTTAAATAATTAAGTATACTAAGAGATGGCAATAGAAACACTAGAAACACATCAGATGTCTGATGTAAGCTTTTGTTTTGTTTTGTAAATCTGACAGTAAGATTGAAATTTACTGGTAACCACAGGTAATGAAACCACCTGAGATCCATTCATTCTCTGCATAGTTTGGGCTTCGGGGACACCATTAGTAACAACCAGAACTAAGCTCTTTATAAGGTGTTCTGCATTATTTGGAGTGTGGCAGTTTAAAAAATAATAAATAAATTAAAGCGTTTAACTTTGCCTTAGTGCAGAAAATAAGGTACACATATTACAGATTAGACCTAAATAAACCCAAACAAGCTCTTTTTATTTTTTTACAGAGTTTTGTTCCAGTATCATGGTCAATTCTGTATTGAGAGTTACCAAAATCTATAGACAAGATGATAAAGAAACAATAAAGATGCCAATTTTTGGCAAAACTATCCATACAGGTCAGTCGATTAAATTTTGATTCCATTTCTAATGCAACACTGTTTTTTTTTTTTCAAATATAACTTGTTAATAACTTTTCTGAACAATTCTGTCTTAAGAAAATAACTACAACTATTGTTGAGGGGGTTGAAATAAAACAAGAAATTGTTTTGAAAAAAAAAAACATTTTGTATTTGGTTAATCAATATTGCATTTTCTGAGTGGGGATCAGTTTGTTTATTCAACCTTTTAATCCATCTCTAATTATGTTTACGTGTTTTAACTATCATTTTTTAGTATTGTTGTTAACTCACCTCATCTTACTTGCCTGCATTTAATAAAAGTTTTGAAGAAAAAGAGTGAAAGCTGCTGAGGGTTTTGTATTTAAAGAAAAAAGTTCAATTGATTGTAATATATTTGGTTTGTGTTGTTCTGCCATGTATGCAAAACATCCAACTTCTTCAGAAATAACTTTGTTTCTTATTTTAGCATCGCTGAAGGTCTTTTCTTCTCCTGGGGAAAATATTACATTACGCAGAATCTGCTGCAGCTTGTTTTTTCATCACAGCCGATCCAATATCTTTTCAGATCTCATTACCTCATAAAAGACATCATGAACTTTACATTCAGACAGGTTTCATTTCAGCCACTTTTCTGCCCCGTTGACTCATCCTGAACCCACGCCTGTGATATCTACCCGTGGCCCCGCACGGCTCATAACATGCCACGTCCTGCCAAGTCATAATTCAATAAGGCTGACACGGCAGACCCACCACAGCCGGCCGGTCACTCAATCTCATCCTTACCCATTCTCCTCATTGGCACATAAGAGACAGTGATTGCACTCTGTCACTTTTATTCCCTTGCTCTGTGGAAGAGAGATGGATGGTGGGAAGTGGAGAGGGGGGGCGGTGTGATCTCTCGCCGCCTGCCGCTTGATCAAATCAGCCCTCCCATGTACCCCCCCCCCCACCACCACCAAATCTCCCCTCGCTGCTGTGTGCCTCCCGGCATTTCAAATGGGAATCTTTTGTGCAACACATCTTTTGTTGAAACTCAAAAGATCATTCAGCAACTTATTTCTGCATATTTGTTTGCGGGATTTAAAAAGAGAGCCCAAATTTTGGCACAGTGACGTCTAAATGAAAAGTCAGAGACAGAGAGTTTAGGGAGAGGAGACAACAGGTCAAATATTCTATCATGTTTTGTTCCGTTGTGGGAATTTTTAAAAATATTTTTATGGAAAATGTATCCCCAAAGTCAGTTTTGCAATCCAAAACATGCAAAAAAAAAAGCTAACTTAGGAGCAAACAAAAAACTTCTCAACTTGCAAATCTACGGTAATATTTAGACACTTTTCTCTCCATTTTGCAAAGTAATTATTTATTTTTCATTTTCAGTTGTCGCCTTTTTGCTCTAAGAAACAGATCAAAGAAAGATTAAGATCCACAAGCAGGTCAAGATATGCCTAAATGGAGGAAGAAACAATCTGTTAAAGGTCTCATTGATGACAGGATCTTCGATACCCTAAAAAATAAAGTATAACCACTTTTAACATTGAATCTTTATGGAAGAGACAAACATCTGATGTTTCATCCGAGGTACATTCAACCTAAGATAAACAACAAAACAAGAAACATTTTCAGTGTAACTCTATCTTTCTTTGGGACTGTGCATAAATACAAAAAGTTTCTGCGCCACACTTTTGAAGTTTTTTGTCAAAATTAGTCCAAATCATCACCCCTCCACCACCATGCTGGACAATAGAAATGATCTGGGTTTTTTCTGTTACACTCCAGTTTTTACATCAAAAGGATTTCTAGATGTATTTTGTTTTGCTTAGATGCAAAATTATAAATCAGATCGTTTTTGTTGTATTATACACTGTCACTGAACAGTTTAAAAGATTGCAGATACGGCAATCTTCTCTTATCTTATCATATCTTAACTTTGTTCATTTCATGTTGTTCAGCTACGTTTGTATTTTAAGTTCATTTGAGTGCACGTCTGTGGAGGATGTTGGACAGGGACGTGGACAGGACTTTAGAGGGACAGGGGCCCGAGGTCGAAAAAGGGCAGCAAAAACCCTTTTTTTGTCCTTTAAACAATACAGAAATAAAGCAAAATGTTAAAATAAACTAATAAATACTCAGCTACTGTAGGTGAAAGTGATATAACTGTCATTTCTTTTATGTAAACAAATGATTGTAAACACGTTTTTTCACTTTATTTCAGATTTGGAAGACATCAAAGCAGTAAACACTGGAGGCCGTTTATGTTGGCACAATGTGCTGCAGACATCATCAACATGGATAAAGTTTAATCCAGATGGTAATATTTTAAACACAGACATCCTACAACTTTTAACCCCAGAATGCTAAGATTATTAAAAAAAGTTTATTGTGATCATACTGTAGCGACATGAGGGGTTAGCCCCGCCTTCAGCCCCTAAGGCTAATGGGAAGTGGGGAGCTTTAGGGTGAAACCTTGAGTCAGAGGGTTGTGCACTGAAGTGACCGTCCATGCTGTTTGGCTGTATGTGTGTGCTTGATTAAAGGGGCTCTGTGCTCAAAAAGAATCTCTGGTGCTCTGCCTGTTTATTTCCTGCCTGAGACTGTCCGGGGTCGTGCGGTGTATGGGGCACGGACAGCTCGCCAATGAAGCCATCTAACTAGCAGTTTGGCTTTAGCTACCCCACTAAAGTAACGGTCCGGCTGGATCATTACATTGGTGTCAGAAGTGGGATGCTTAGCCGCTGCTACATCACGGAGAGCCACACCATGGAGACCTACGCCACGGAGAATGACACCGTTCTGGAGGCAGTTTGGGAGAAGGGAGGAGAAAGGGCGACATCAACTTCCTGATGGATCGAGCACCCACCGTCATCTGCAGCCTGGCCCTGCCCGACGCCAGCGCTAGACCCTCCGGACCAGTCTGTTATGACGGTGCGCAGCCCAACTGAACTTTCACGACGTAATGGCTCAACACAGCTGGAACCACACCTGGCTCAGTTCAACCTGGCGACCGGCCATGAGGGCTAGAGTCCAGAGGAGACTTCTCACACACCCAGGCCTGGCGTTGGAGGGTGCCACACTGCTGGACCTCCCACCTGCGGAGCTGCGAGACCTGTCAGCGCGGACAGCAGAGCTCCGCTTTGGGGAGGAGGGTTCGACGTAACGGACCCTACAGCAGCTGGAGTCTTGTCGCCGTAGCGACGACGACGATTGCTGGGATGCCTGGGGACCGTTGCTGCTGATTTGCAGCTCTACGCTCTGGGAAGGTCTGGTCCCCCATGGTAACGTGTACCCGGATGGTGGTGCTTCCACGGAGGCGGGGACTGATTCTCCTGGCTGGGCACATACTGACATGGAACTGTGTCAGTTGCAGATGTGCTAACCCAGCCAGTTGGGAGGAGGACTGTACACGGTGGCGGACAAAACCCAGGATTGTGCGACAAAGTCTTCAGCCAGTGTGTTCCTGTGTTGTGTTGTTAGTTCTGCAGTTATGTGAGGGTTTTGGGGACACTAACCCTCTTAGGTGGGGCCAGTGTAGCGACCTGAGGGGTTAGCCCCGCCTTCAGCCCCTAAGGCTCATGGGAAGTGGGTTTAGGGTGAAACCTTGAGTCAGAGGGTTGTGCACTAAAGTGACCCTCCATGCTGTTTGGCTGTATGTGTGTGCTTGATTAAACGGGCTCTGTGCTCAAAAAGATTCTCTGGTGCTCTGCCTGTTTATTTCCTGCCTGAGACTGTCCGGGGTCGTGTGGTGTATGGGGCACGGAGAGCTCGCCAATGAAGCCATCTAACTAGCAGTTTGGCTCTAGCTACCCCACTAAAATAATGGTCCGGCTGAATCATTACAATACTGTTGCTGTGAGTATTCTGCAGTTTAGTTTTTGGTCATGTTCTGTTTCCTGTCAGTCACTTCAGGTACCCCCTAGTTTACGGTCCCCTCATACCCTAAATAGCAAGCAATATTGTTGCCATCCAGCCAAACAGTTTTGAAGCGGATGCCAGTTGGGACAGTTCGGCTTACAATCTTCAAAATAGAAAGCAAACACTATTTAGAGCAAGATTTAGAGTCTTTTATTCTTCATTTAAAGGTTCCTGATACACAACAGCAGCGCACATGCCCAGTAAATTGGAATTTAGCACACACCAAAGTGTGAAACACACATCAGGTATCAAAGTACAGCTGAAGTGAAGCTCCATGTGTGCAGTCCAAGTATAAGATTGACACAAAAATCTTTTGTTTATTTTTCCTGAGGAGAATCGTATTCACCCACCAGAGAGGTCATTTGTGATTCAGGTCTCAGGTTTGAGTCGGCAAAGCATTCACCTAATCTGCACGACCATGACTCATGCTGTACACATTTAGTGCACCCAGGTAATTTATAATTTACTAGTTATAAGCTAAAAGTAAAAAAAAAAACCCACAGCTTTCCACATTTACACAATCTTTGATCGCGATCAGATCTTTGTTTTCATTCTACAATACTGGACTTATTTTTCTATGAAAGTTTGAACTTTGACAGTTTAATGTTAAATAGTCATGTCTGTCTCAGAAACGTGTAGACGGTGTGCACTGAGGGGCTTTCACAGCATTAAAGCCGTTTGCAATCCTACTTGGCGTATTTCACATATCATGGAATATTTATGAAATGTATCGCCTGCGATTAACACGTGAAAAACATACCGGTGAGAGCAGCCTCTGAATGACAACGCACAGAGTTAAGACGGTTCTGGAGCGGTCTTCTCAAAGTTTAGGCTAAAATCAGACTAGTGCTCATATGACAGGGGAGGGTGCTGAAAGGACAAGGTGAGACAATAATGACTGTTATGTATAAAACATGGAGTCATTACATCTCTAATTTTATGTTTTGTTTGTTTTTTAAATAAAGGAATATGCTAAAAAAAAAACTTTTGGCAGCTACAGTGTGTGGTTTGGCAGGTAGTTTGCTTAAGCAAAAATAAGAAAAATTTACGCAGAGCTGCATTTTTACGTATAACTGATGCGTCAAACTTGTGTAAATTTCAAACAGAGAGGAATGTATCCATTTTTTATAAAGTGTTTTTTTTTTATTAAATAAAACATTTGGGGTCAGATTTCTGAGAATGTCACTGACAGCATTGTTTGAATGTCTTTTTTTTGTCCTGTCAGATTAACTAACTATTCAAATGTCTGGACTGTTCACAGCTTTTGTTTGTCTAAAAAGAATGGCTTGCGTGAGAACTACCGTTGTTTGGACAACTGAATTGTATTACATTGTTTTGAATAACTGGAAGAGTGAGAGTGTTTAGGGTCGCGGGGCTAAAATAATCAGCCACAACTCTGATTAACATACTTTTTTGGGAAAATCAATCCTCAAACTGCTGGCACAGAAAAGATCTGATGATATGATCTAAATCCACAAATAGTGTCCAAGCAACAGTTTTAAATGAATCCAAGGTTTTTTTCTTTTTCATCAGCTATTTGGCAACATTTAAAAGCTTAAAGCTTCACTTTAAGGAAACATAGTCTTAAGAAAATCAAGGACTTCCAGGTTTTTCATAGACATACATTAAAGCTTGCTTTTAATCGTCGTCGTTCTCTTTCGGCTTCTCCCATCAGGGGTCGCCACAGCGAACCAGTTGCATGGTAAACTTGGCAATGTTTTACGCCGGATGCCCTTCCTGACGCAACCGGGCTTGGGACCGGCACAGAAGTAGAGAAGGGAACAGGGAGCAGCCCGGATTCGAACCCTGGTTTCACGGACGGAAGGCGCCGCAAACCAGCACGAGCTAAACTGGCTCCCATTAATGCTTGCTTTTAATAATAATAAAAAAAATGATGAATTTAAAACCTCTTTAAGGCTTTTAGCTTTGTTTGGATTAGAGAAAAACAATACAGACAACAGAAACTAGTCTAGCAAATATAGCGTAAAAGTTTTGAAAACCAACAAAGCTGGTTCATGTTATGCTGGAAAAAGTGGGTCCAATATATACTAATTTACATAGGCCACATTTTATTTAAATAAAATACAAATAAATAAATACTGGTCACTCCCAATAGTTCAATGTTTCTATATTCTACAAAAAAAGAAAAGAATCTTAGTGTCAATGTTTAGGTATTAGAAATTCTGAGCAACTTCAAATGGTAATGCGTGCAGTACCTCACACTGTAAACTTCAAAACTTATAAATAAATAACTATAAAGAAATTGGCGAATAAAAAAATACACATGTGGCTCATTTCAACAGAGCTGACTTCAGGCTTCAGGAATCCTTAAATCCATAAATGATCAGTGAACTGAAGACGTTTTGAACTTTGAACTCATTTCCCTCCTAATCAGTAGATGCTCAAATCAATTCAAGTGGTGGCTTTGTAATTATAAAAAAAAAACATCTGTCTATTTTTTCCCCCAAACATAAACGTATTTATGTAGACATAACGTCACAGAAGCTGCTCCTCCAAAACAAACAATAATAATCACTACTAATTACTGCATAACTTTGCTCTTCAAGGCCTGACATGGAATAAATATTCCGCTTGACTGAAAAGAAAAAACAAAATCACCAGAAGAAGTTTGTTTAGAAGAGAGAAAGTGATGACTGCAGTTATACATGCTACAAACTGCAATTTATTTTCACAGTATTCCCAGTAATTAAATGCTCAGCTTGAAGAATGTAATGAAATACAGGGGGAAATGCATTTTGGGTCAGATTTTCTGTGTTTTAAAAAGTCCTATCAGGTTTTACACACTCGGATGTGTAAGATTTGTACTCTGGATCTGACCCATCCCCTTGGGCAGCGGTTCGCTGCAGATACTGTCGCGCTCTAGAACCCTTTTGTAGTTAAAACTTTTCATGCATAAAACATCTTTTCCAACATTGCCCCTCAACTGTGTTGTCCTTAGTCCTCCCAACTGCTAACATGACATGTATCTGATGAGTGAATCACAAGTTTTCCAAATAAAACTGATCACAAAGCGCTTTGTGTTTTCAAATGAAAGTGTGAAGTTTATAGTCATCTATGGTCTCACTGCACCAAGATATGAGTAATGTAGTAATTGTATTTTAATTACCGAAATTTGAACTGTAATTCCTTATGTTACTCTGTCGCTGACAAAAGTAATTAAATTACAGTAATTCATTACCACCAACACTGTCAGCAACTAGGTTCTGGGGTTTATTCATTTATTGTCCGAGCTCACCCCAAGCACCACACCACCATGCAGCCCATCTCATCAATTCAGCAGCATCTGCATGGGGCCAAAGGCACGGGACTTTCTTGAGGAATGTAAACTTGGATTACATTATTAAAGTGTGTGAAACTTTAGATTACTTTAGGACTTGCTCGTGTTTGTATTAATATAGTTATAGAGCTGCAGCAAAAAAAAAAAAAAAAAAAAGAAACCTAAGGTACTCCAAGAATTAAAATGTTGTCCAAGTATGTTTTTACAGATTTTAGTTCACAAAAATGATTGACTTTGCAATAAAAAAGTAGAAAAAGTGTTTACCTCCACAGGATAAAATGATTTAAAGACCCATTCTGGTGAAAATCTTGCTTCTAATGTTCTTCTGATGATAAAGGACATAAAAAACATTTCTACCGCTAATGTTAGGTTGGGGGTGTGAGGGGCTAGCAGGTGAGAGTGTAAACAGAGAGCTCTCAGTGGAAGATGGGAAGGGGTGGGTGGGGTGGGGTTGCTCAACACCAACAGTCCCTCCCAGAACTTTGAGGTGAATTTCTAATGAATTCCTACCGCTCTATAGAAACTATGTCCTTGAAATGGACAGGTATTTTTGATTTTGGATTTAAAATGGCATAATCATAATGAAAGCTTCTATTCAGATTGACTGGACTAAGACCTAGGACTAAGACCTAAGTTTTTGTGTGAAATGTCAAAGTCGTTATTCCATCATGTCCATCATGTAAATGTGAAAAATGCGTAAAGGACAAAAAAAAGTATTTAGTGTAGTAGTAGTTT
This sequence comes from Oryzias sinensis, assembly GCA_037389245.1. Taxonomy (NCBI): domain Eukaryota; kingdom Metazoa; phylum Chordata; class Actinopteri; order Beloniformes; family Adrianichthyidae; genus Oryzias; species Oryzias sinensis. The sequence goes on from CM074491.1 coordinate 6,847,145, forward strand.
CTAAGTAGCATTTTTATCTAAACGAGTGCTGTGTTAAATCATTACATTTAAAGCTTTTTCTAAACTTTTGCAGAAGCATCCATTTTTGCAAACGTGCCGCTTTGCATGAAGTTCTCATATTTGAACCACATGGATGTTTGACCACAAAAGCTGATAAAAAGGAAACTGAATTATTTTTTTTCTGGTATACTTATCTGTGTCCCACAACACACAGCAACTGCTATAACTTGAGGTCATGTATGTGTTATTTGCTTGATGAATACTTGGTGGTTTGGCATTATCCTATACATTTATGTTTCCTCTCAGCAAAAGGCTCATTTGGTGAAAATGTTGCTTATTTCCTGGAGTTTTGAAAACCATCAAAGGTCGTGCATGTTTATGTTATGTAGATGCATTTTTCCACCCACACGCTCTGGCTGTATTATCACAGTATTGCGCCCGGCTTCCACTGGGCTGTTTACACTTCACATATATACATGTTCAGCAAAACTGAAGGGGCCGAGCTTTGTGGCACAAAAATAATGTTCGTGCTGCGTGTTTTCTCCATGCTGGTGGTGGTTTTGGCGATACCTCCGGGTTACTGAGTGCACGCAGAAACAGGAAGACAAAGGAAAGTACAAGGAACAACAACAGGGAGTGAAGAGTGCTGAGGAGGGCCACGGGGGTCGGAGGCGTAAATGAAATTTCATGAGCTAGCAGGAGGAGATAGAAGGAGATTTTACTGGAGGAGGAAACACAGGACTCACCAAAGCTATTAAACAGGAGCAAAGAATACAGCACATTTCCCTTTAAAAAGATTGTTATTTGTTATTAGTTAACCCTAATAAAGCAAGATTGTAAAAATCAAGAAACTAGGTTTACATTGCCTTTAGCAAGTGGCCACTTTGGTTGAAAAGTCTATGTAAATGCATAAATGCACGCTTCGGGATTTCACGTTCAAAACGCTCACGTTCTCATAGCTACACAAGTTTTAAGGGCCCTTTTCGAGCTCTACGTAAAAAAAAACGCAAGGCCTTGGAACGCTTGTTGCAAGTTAACACAAGTTAACACCTTAACATGTCACAATGACAAAGTCTATTCTATTCTACTCTTTTCTATTCTATTCTATGTGACAATCGTTTGAAAATTGATCATGAAGGAGAATTAATGATTGTGGTTTGTGCCTGACTGGAATTTGATGACACCAAGTATTTTATATATCAGAATAGAGCTGTAAAAGTAAAAACCTAGAACGAGATTGGCAAGATTTGCACGACTTTGACATTTCACACAAAAACTTAGGTCTTAGTCCAGTCTGGGTCCGCTGAGGGTCTTAAAGACAAGTGGCTACATCTTACAGGGACCTTGAGGGACATCATGAAAATGGTACCATTGTGGTGTAAGTGTATTGTAAAGTATTTATGAGGATAATGTACATTGCACACATTTATAACGTCCGAGTAGTGTTATCTTACTGTGCCCTTACATCTCACTCTAGTCATTAGTTTGTTGTGAGTACTGACTCGTCATTGGCCGGGGGCAAAACTGCATGCACGGGGTGTGCACGTGATACATACGTGCCCATAGGATGCCCACACAGGCAACACTCTGATTTTCTAAATTCCTCATTTTTAACAGTCAGGCTGCAACACAAGGAACTTGCAGTTATCATGTGAACAGCACTAGTGGGCTCCTGGCGCAGTATGCAGGATTTAAGGGTTTGAAAAGCTAAAAATCCATCTGGTGTGCCTTGCCTACTTCACCCTTACCATTTTGTGTTAAATAAGTGTTCGCTACAACCTCTTGCCCACAGCATGCCCGCAAAGAAATGTCCATGAACATTTTCCCTTTCTGGTCTACAACTTGGATATTTGGTTTGCGCATCCTGTACTTTTTTTCACCTGCAGACAACTTGTATCCACATTAAAGGGCAGTTATTACTAAGGTTTCTCTGTGTTGCCTACATATTCTGTGTGGTTAGCGTTTAAAACATTTGGGTTCCAATGTCCTTATATTAGAGAGAAAGTCTCCAATGTATTTCAGTTAACCTTTTGCTTTTTTAAGAAGGACAAACCTGATTATCATTATTTGCAGTCTAAATGAAAATATTGGTTTAAAGGACAAACTATAACTCATCTCTGTATTTTTCATAGCACTTTTTCAAGTTATATTTGAACTTAAACACACACATTGAATTTTGATTAAAGAGATAAAAAAAACATTGTGATTGCAGGCTTTCCACTTGAAACACATGTGCAACAATTTTCCTCTTATAACCTACTGTAACAACAGTATTTGGTATTTTTGCCCCAAATTCCATTTCCTTAACCATGGGGTGCTTTTTTTATTTTCCTGTATCTCTGAGAAACCGGCACACATTCAATGCCTACTTTTAGTGTACCTCCACAGTAAAGAGGCTGTGGATTATGGAAGCGATTGTGTAGCATAAATAAAAAGCAAAATCAAAACCAGAAATACTTTTTCATTTTCAAAATGAAGCTGCATTTTTTGACTCATAATTAAAATGAAAAAGCAATCCACCAAAATGCTTTTTCATTTCCTTCCTCAACACTGCTTATTCTGTTCCTTAATTAAAATGAAAATGAAAATGGTATTTGACATTTCATTTTCAAAATGTTCTCTAATAAATGTGTAGCATAATTCATTTAGAAATGTCTAATTTGACAATTAAAATGGTTTAATAGAAATGCTTTTTAATTTTCAAAATGAAGCTGCATCAAATGACTCAAAATTAAAATGAAAAAGCAATATTTCAAAATGCTTTTTCATTTTATACTTAAAACCGCTTATTGTGTGTCATAATTAAGACGAAAATGCAAAGAGGGGATTGCATTTGCATTTTCACATCCACCCTGCAAAATCTGTAGCAAAATTCATTAACAGTGAGCATTTCCAGAGGGGGGGCGGGGCGATGACGTCAGTGCTTTCTCTGTGTGTCCGCCTGCTAAGAGACACACACATGCTAGGAGCAGTGGAGCTTTCTGTTAGCGCCGGAGAAGACGGCTCTGAGGTGGTTGTGAACTCCTGATGAGTTTACACAGCTTCTCAGGACTACGTAGCAGCATGTCCGCCTTTTGTTATAACTTTTATAGAATGTTTGATTCTTGGACATCATTAAAAATACAAATCAACTGAAGTAGAAATCATATCTTCAAACCCTAAAAACCTATTTTAAACTGCTGTTATTTCTATAAAAAAAAACACATAACTTTGTTAAAAAAAAATAGAACTCACGATGGAGGATTTAGACATTGATTATTATTATCAATCAATTCAAAGGTTATTTTTACTCACTGCAAACTATTTGATACTTGCAAAAATTTCAAATGTTGTTTATAGACCTTCGAGATATTTGACCAGGTTTGAAGTTATTTCAACTTCTCGCTAATTCCAAGCTTTTCTCAGACACAGAAATTGCATTTTAGGAGTAAAATAAATGATGTCAGGAATTGTTTGTCCCATTAGGAGCTAGGTTATAGAAATAAGGAATAATTATTAAAATGAGTCAAAATCTTTTTCGTGAAAATAGAAAATAAATCTTAAGAAAACCCCCCCAAAAATAATAATAAAATAAAATAAAAGGATGCAATTGTCATGTTAAATAAATGGTGACATGTAAGACTGGCATTCATTGTCATTATTTGGGAAACAAAATCTAGATTAATGCTGTAAGAAAAGTTTCTAGTTTTAGGTTTTATAAGAATTTATCATGATGGTCCAACAGGATCATATTTTCATTTCGTTCACAATTTGTTCTAAAATGAGTCATTTCCACTTATTAATCTAGTTGGTTTTTTGTCACTGTATCAAAATACACTACAATTAGGTACGAAAACCCTTAAAAAACACAAAACTAGAAAAAAATATACTTTGTTATTGGGTTGTACAACATTTGCAGAAATTCTAACAGTCAACTTTTCTTTTTGAATGCTTGTGTGGAACCCCTTAGTTTCTATATTTTTTATTTTAGATTTTTTTGTATTTCTATATTTTTTTTCCCTAATATTATTTTTTTATCATGAAATGTCTTGTTAAGTATAAACAACTCGTTGCATAGACAGATCATTGAACTACTTGCTATTGATTCTCTTTCTAAGATTAGTTTTGTTTTCCTATTTTTGGCAAGATCCTTCTGCAGTCCTAAAATGAATTTCTTCCAATAATTTTACATGTTTTTTTTCACATTCACCATTCATTGACTTTGTTTTTTTTTTTTGTGCTTCTTTTGAAAAGGACAAACGGATATGAAAGAAAGAAGGAAAGAAAGAAATTCAGCAAAGCACAATATTTAGCCATAAAAACCCATTAAATTAAATTAAATTACATTAAATAACTGACAGAAAATTCAAATTGTATGGATTTTTTTAAACCTTTGAATAAAATCCACAGAAAAAAATGCTATTTGGATAAATCAACTGTGCCACATTTGGCAAGTTTTTACTCAGAGCAATGTTAGTTTAAGATGTAAAAACATGGATGTTCAGGGAAAAAGCACCTTATTTACTTGTTGTCTCAAATTTGATCCACTCATTTTTAACATGCTGTAACTGTTTTATAACAAATTAATTGTTGACACATTTTGTGTCCCTTCAACAAGTAATCATTAAACATATTAACTATAGTTGATTTAGTCTCACCATAAAGTTTTAAAAATTAGCAAAACTTCCCGCAAAAAAGTGTTTGAAATTTCATGGAAGCAGTGAAATAACGAGGAAATTGTAGGAAACGCCCTTCTACTGCCCCTAGTGGAATGACGATGCACTACAGGGACACAGTTCCAGTCGGTGGGTTTTTATGGAGAGTTTTGATCATGCTACTGAGATGGGGTGTGTATGAGAAATGTGTGTATCAAACATGATAAAAATGGTTATATAGGGTTAAGTGACTTTCAAGTTTTATATAAGGGTTAAGTGTTTTGTGGGTGGAGAAACACAAAGCAACATTAACTGTGGGTCCAAGGCCAGCAAGCAGAGCAAGCCTAAGGTTTCTGAAACGATTGAAGCCAACTCAGGCGCTCTGGGGAGAGAACATAGACAGGCCAGAATATTTTGACATTTCCACATGTTTCGCCAACTTGAATGCAACGTGGTTAAATTTACGGGGATATTCAAATAAATCATGTGGGTTTAAAGAAAAAGATGAATGCAGGAACTGTGCAGTTCTGCCAACCCTGAACTAAGCCACTCTGATCCGGTGTCGGAGACAAGTCGCACTCGGCAGCACAGCTGGAAAAGATGGCCTTTGTTCTAATTATTGCTCATTAAACAGGCCTGAGATTGACTAATTAGTGGTTTCCACAAAACTGTGCCTTTTTATGCCTGAAAATAAAACTCACACATGGAGGAAGTCTCCTGAATCACAAAAAGCTCGTATATAGATGTCACTAAACATGCCTCAAGCTGATTAATCTACATTTATGTTCAAAACGTCCTTCCATTTGCAGAAAATCTGTTACAAATCTTTTCTTAAAAAACGATTCAAGCCCTCTTTCATTTAACACAAGTAAATCCTGTTTATTTTACTTAAATATATTTATTTTTTTTAAAAATATGTATCTACATTTAATTGACCTAACATAAAATGTATTAATAGTTTCACCCATAAACTCCATTTCTCCAAAATAAATGAGTTGTATTAAGGGGGCATCCTATGCGCATGTGCTGTGGCTGCAACGGAATTGAGGCACTCCCTTTTACACGTGCAAATTCATTTATCGGTGATTATTCTTTTATTGGTTAAATGTTTTCCTGTTTCTATTTATTCTTCTTATAGTATCTTCCGCCGTTTTTCTGATACAATTTTTCACCTATTTTAACCATTCAACTATTAAAATGTTCAGCTCTGTCGTCTAATGCCTGCTAAGACTTTTTTGGTCCTTCAAATCCTTCGACTTTTCAAATAGAGAAAACTTTCGTTCGTGTTTTTCCAAGTAAAAAACGTACTGTGGCTTGGAATCGTTTCAACTCAGTTTCTCCCAATAAGGTTACACACTTCAAACCTCATTTATAAAGAAAATGATTCTATATGGTTATACTGGCAAGTGTAAGTAGCCACAGAAGAGTTAGCTCAGTGGATCAGTCAATGGCATCTACATGTCTTCTAGGTTTGAGACTAGTGTCACACAATATTTTTTGCCTTGCCTTCTTTTGCAGTAAGTAAGTAAGTTTCATTAAGTTAATGGATTTCTTTCTGTTTGGCTTTTTGTGATAAAATTGAGTTCGACTAACTCAATTATATTCCATTACATGGGAGAATTTTCTTTGAGTTGGGGCTACTCAATATCTATTGGATGGAAATCCTGCCCACAATTAAATTGAGTTCATCCAATGAGTTATTTGTTTGAGTGCAGCTAATTTACAGTCATACACAGAGGCAGAAGAACCTTTGGATGAACGTATTTTTTGTGTATTCTGATCCATCTTAAAGGTTTTCTGGTCCTTTCCCTCACAAGACAGTTGAAGAGATGTTTTGATGCAGCAGTTTATTGAGAATAAACGCAATTTCAAACAGTGAATATAAACTTTAAGGAAGTCCTTACATAAGATCAGACAAAAACACGGGAAAAGCAAAAATTAGGGGGTAAAGGCATTGTTAAAGCTTTTTTTTTCTTGTAAAAAAGAATTACTGGTACATTGTTTAGTGTCACAAGAACAGGGAGATGGGTGGATCCAATTGCAGCAGGTTTATTAGTTCACATTAGAACTCTCCATGGCTGTGTACGAAGTCCCACCCTAACTACGAAAAAAACGATACAGTGCGAGACTATCTAGTGCTCTGGATTTTAAAAGCAATTCAGACACCATGTTCGCTTCTTTTCCTTTTTCTTTTTAATAACGAGTATGATGTCACAGAATTCACAAAGTGAAAATGTAATAGCTATCAGCATTTTATTATGGCTAATGACAAATCCACTGAGTTCTGATGATGAACACGTTGTTTTTTTTTTTCTTTTAGCTAAAATTGTTTAAACGCAATGCATTTTGGTCTGTACTCTTCAATCTAGTGAGCATCGATGCACACTGGTTTTTCGCAGAGACTTCTGGAAAAATTTCTAGGGCACTCGATTTTGGAAAATGAATTCCGACGGCGTTACATGTTGAACGCACTATACAGTGCACCATATAGTGAGTAGTGAAGGATCTCAGACATAGCCAGACATGAATCACTGAACAGAGGAAGAGGGGAAGATTAGCTTTTTGACTTTTACAAGCTGTTGTCTGCTGTCTGAAGTCATGAGCCCAGAAATGTAGCCTCCACTTTTTGTTCAATTTATTTTTTAAAGGAAAACGTAATTAATTAATCTCACAACTGGACAGAAACAATCCCTGAAAAACTATCTTTTATTAAAGTCTGTCACATGCATTTATTACTCTAACTTGATTATAACTCTGGAATGCTCTGTCCTTTTCTGTGAGGTCTACCAGAACCAGCCATTTTTAAAAACTCATCTTTTTACTCAGGCTTTTGACTCCAGCGAGCAGATCTAGTGGGCCAGTGGTTAACTTTTATTGTTTATTTGGTTTTGTTCTGTAATTGCTTGTATTGTTTTATTTTATTATTATTGTTTCCTTTATTGTATTTTATTGTTAAGTGATTTTGCTGAACAAAATTAATTAATAACTTGATTTTATGTTCGACACTTTGGTTGCTCCTGCTTTTACAAGTGCTGTACAAATATTACAATTGATTGATTAACTTTTAATTTACTTAAAAAACACCTCAACACCGAAAAACAACTAATACATAAAATGTAAAGAAAATGCTCTGTCATTGTGAATGTAGCAAACATCCAAAGCTTCGTTTATGAAAACAATGGAATTAACATTTCCCATCTGCATTTTCTTTGTTTTCTCAAGCATGGTAAAAACTCCATTAGATCCAGCTTCCATATGAAACACAAATTTTGCTTGAATTATAGACAATTACAAGCATCGACTTGTAATTGGGATGTTAATCTGCAAGGTTTGTGTGATCAACTGTAGATTCTAAAAAAAATAAAAAAAAATAAATGTCTCCTGTTCAGCCCTGGAATGGCTTTTTGTTAAGGTTTTACCAACTTATAATAAATCTCAGTTTAAATGATTCTTAGAATTCCAGCAAACCTCGACCTGCCAGCAATTCTCTTTTCATCAAAATTCATGTGTCAGTTGCGTTCTACTGATAGAAAAAAAAACTCTCAATAAAGTTATGTCACCTATGTAAAACATGGGGAAGGGGGGGGGCATTTTAATGTTTACTACAGAAACAAAATCATAACTCAGGTTTTGATCACAAACCGTTTGATCCAAATTAAACAATTGTCAGTCATTTAGGAGGTTAATGGAGCACCATAGCAGATCAAACTGACCATTTGCACTAATTTGCATGACTTCAAACCCACCGTTACGTCAAGACCTCACATCTGTACTGACCATAGATCTCACTGCACCTTTTCCAGCTGTTTACGTGGATTTCAGTGTTATTGTGAACTGCTGCCATCTCTGCAGCTGAAACATTCCTGGATCCAAAGGGAATACTGAAATATACAGATGCCCTGCAGAAAACTGTACGTTATACAACTGTTCTTTATTAAGTCCACCCATGTATTACATTTACAAACATTTGGATTTTTATCAGCCACACAGAAAAGTTATTCCACTGAAAGTTTCCACATCCTTAGAAAAATATCCTTTTTCTGTCTCTGAATTAAATTTTTTTTTTTTTTATTTTGCAGCATGTAGAGATATATTCCTTTTTTTTGTGTGTCACAGACAAAACCTAATGTAAGTGAATGTACTCAGTGTAGAAAATTATCAGTTATTTTGGATTTCTGGCTACACAGGAGAACAAAAATGGTCGAGAACATTGAGTTTCAGCCGCTGGTACTTTTGGTACATTCTCCTCAGTGAATGCCAACACACAGGTGCTGCTCCTGATAATAATAATAATAAAAAAGTCCTAAAATACTCTGTCATTCGGAGCACATCTTTAATATTTGACGTCGCTTCATGCACTTTCAAAAAAATCCCCTACAGCAGGATCCAGTTTAAGGCTTCCTGCTCTCTGCACCTCAGCAACAACAACCCACAAACCTCCCAACAGTTTAGTTGAATGTGGTGCACAGGTGAAAACAAGACAAACTCAACTTTAGGTCAAGACTTTGGAGCATCCGTCTTTGCTGAGCCATTTGATCAAATTGAGAGAAGTTTCTGCTCAGAAAATAACTTCTTATCTAAGATAGAACTAAAACAAAAGCTTCACAGTTTTATTGGCATAGAGTCATAATTCCTAAAAAAAAAATGTACTATCCATCCATGTATTTTCTATAACTCATTCTGAGTAACAGAGGTTGCTGGGGAGCTTCCCATGCTGTTGATTGGCCTGTAGTCCCCCTCCAGGCCTAATCCATTGCACACAGACATCACATCTTTATGCTCACTTATAGGGAAATTTAGAGCCACTGCGATCATCTCCTGATCTAAAAGTGCTCTTTGTCATGTGAGGGAGGCTCGAGAGCCGGTAGGACCCAGACGCAGAGGCGGGAGGCAAACGGTTTCAGGGCAAGAGGGTTTAATGCAACAAACAGCGCTGCAGAGCAGGATGATGAAACAAAAACAAAAACTCACTGTGGCGTGGCGAGAAACATGGAACATGGCATGAAGGGACAAGAACACATGAAGAACGTTACAGACGTTACATGATACGTTAATGGACCAGCACAAGAGGAAGGCAGAGACAAGACTTATATACAGGCAGGGCAGACAAGACACAGGTGAACACAATCAGGGCAGATGGGGACCAGGAAGTAAAACTCAAAAAACATGACAAGACAGGAAACCTTTCAAAATAAAACAGGAAACAGAACCAAACAAGACAGAACAAGAACTAAAGCAAAAGCCAAGACAAAACAAACACAAACCATGACACTCTTTTCAGCATGATTATGCCCTTTTTAGCCTAAATTAAAAAAAAAAAACTGTCGTTTTTAGGACATAGTTTCTGCAGAGTGGAAATAGTTCAATAGAAATTCGCTATTCCAAACCAGATCAGACGAGGAAAACAAAGACGTTCATTGATTTGGTTGCCTACAGGTGGATGAATCTGAATGGAGCGAGGAAGGTGCATATTTTCTGGCACAAAAACGATTCTTTTCAAAAAACTTTTTTTATTGTCTGATCCTGATTGATACCAACTTGATAAAGAAATATTATAAAATTAAAATGTTTGGCTTAAATATCTCAATATACGTCCTCCATGTTCAGAAAAATACCACCGAAACATGTTTAAAAACACTAAAATACAATTCTCATTGGCAGATTGCGGATTATGGGAGTAAAACTGGAAGCACATGAAGAACACACAAAAAGATGAGCTGTGTTAAAATCCAAACCCCAACCCTCTTTTAGTGAGGCAGCAGTGCAAAGCAAAAGCCAAATGCTAACAAGACTTAATCATAAACAATAAAAAGCTTATTATATAATTTAAATTTAAAATAGTTTCTTTTCAAATATTGAAACACTTTTATTGTCAAAGGAAAGAAAAAAAAAACTTTGTGGATATTAGAATTTAAAAATATGGACAAATCACCTTCAAATGTGGTGAAGTTATTGGTTATGTCTAAATTCCCTCACTACTCTCTAACTCCTAAATGACTTTATAGTGTCAGACTTTCCAGTCAACTGGATTTGAATGGAATTCAATTTTTTTAATATGTTGTCACCCACAAAATGCTAAAAAATAGGTACATTTTGCATAGGCTATTTATGAATCCACTGTGTTCTGATGTGTTTCCCACAAGCAGTCACCAAACTTAACGGCCATTAATATAAACGCATTGAGTGCGGCTCAATGACAGACTCTGTACCCCTGTTGGGAATTGGACTTCTTGCTGCTCCTTTACTCTTTTTATTTTACCTAACCCCATTCTATTTATAAAATGCATCTTTGTACAATTGCATATTTGCACACTTTGACCATCTCCCATCTTTGCACTATTGATGTCTCCCGTTTGTTTTTGAGCTGCTCAAATCTTGTTACAATTTACAATTGTAATGACAAAAAATGATTCTGATGAAAACTTAGAGGATCTATGAACAATATTTGTTTTCAAGTGAAAAATTGTTCAGATGCAATGCCTTGTGGTCTTATTTCCCAAATAGTGAGCATCAATGCACACTATTTTCTAGGAAATTTGAAATGGAAGATTTGGACATCTTGAAAAATGGCGAAAAGCCTAAAGTAGTGAGGGAATTCAGACACGACGACTTTCATACTGAAAGTAGTCACATATGAGGTGTGACTACAGCAGCTTTGCCTTTTGGATCTATGCAAATGTTTGAAATATTTTGCTTTATTTAGAAGCTTTGGACTTATACTGATGTGCGGAGGCAGCTATTTGTTGTTGAGTTAATATACGTCATGTTGTGATTTATTTCCCTGGAGTTTTAATGCATTTTACTTTTGTCCAGGCAGAAAATGTCTGTTTTTTTATTTTTATTTTTTACTTCTCCCAACATTTAGGCTTTAGGAGCTCATATTCTGCAACAACATATGGGGCTGAGTGTAAAGAAACTTAAAATTCTGCAGAGGACAGTAACCCTCGGATGAACTCTCCATCATCCAGAGTGGGCTTTAGTGGTGACCCTCAGAGGAACATGCTCTTCTATTTGAATGCAGTAGGAATAGAAAATAGCTCTCAGTCTTTTCTGACAGCATCTAGAAATATTTTGAAACAGTAAATAGATCTTCTATAAATCTTGAGCAGACAGTGCTGAATGAGACTTTCAAATAATCTTTGTTACATATTCTTGTGGGTTTAGTTTAGTTAGCAGGTGGGCTTGCAATGAAGGCTTTTGACTAAAATCTGTCACGGTACCCCCAGCCGGCTCCTCCTCCTCATCAGGTACACCTGCGGACACCAGCTGCGCCTCCTCATCCTCATCGGCAGGTGGACTCTTAAGGGGAACCAGGACCTGTACTTGACGCTAGTTCGTTGTACTCCACGGTGCTTCCTCTGGCCAACTCATGAAGACTCTCGTTCATGTCCACGTTTCTTCGCCTAACCTTGCTTAGTCTGTTCACTACTCAGGATCCCGGCCCCATCTGGTACACTGGGCCGCCACTCGCTGGATTTCGTCCCGACGATCCTCTGGCTTCCTACTCGGGATTACGATGTTTGCCCTCAAGATCCTCCAACCATCCACGTCACGTCCTTACCTGGTACTCTGTTCAGTCTCATTAAAACCTTTAAACTTACCTCATCGCCTGCCGAGTATCCTTTCGGGTTCCAGCATCTGGGTCTGCCTTAGTCCGCCAGTCATGACAAAAATCAATTGTCCTTAAATCAGTTTTTTATCTTCTGAGTTGTGTGCGTTTTGGGCTGTATACATGTGATGCCTCTCTTTTTATTCAAGAAATCATAGCTTGACTTAAATTATTATAGCTTCAAATTCCACTCCAATCATCTTTTGATCTAATTTTGAAGTGTTTCTGGTGTACTTTTATTTATGATTATATCATTTTTTTTTTGTGTTTATTTACATTATGCGTTTGAAATAAATAAAAAATAGCTTCTCACATTTTAAGAAAAAAAAAAAAAATCTGTATTTTCTAGGATATTCATGAACTCCCCACGAGTTCAAGAAAAAAATCCCCTCTGAGTCGGGCGGGACCATTGCTAAGGAGGAACTCTGCCCCATCTTCCCCTGCCCATTGATGAGAGTTCTCTGTTTTTATCCTCTCCGGCTAGCTTACAGCTCAACCTAACATTGCCGGTGCAACAAAAATGGCGAGCAATAACGGAGATTTCCGGCCTTTCAGTTTTGAGATAGATGCCAACTAAAGTGAGGAATTCGAAGATGAGCATCTAGTCGTCCACAAGTGGATGCAACAGAATGGAACGGCGCACGGAGCTAGTGGCCCTCAAAGTGTACATGATTTTTTCAAACTGTCTCTTAGGCCGGCTTTACACTGCAGGTCTTGATGCTCATATCCGATTTTCTGACTATATCCGAATTTTTTGACGACCCGCTTACATCATCTTTTAAAAGTGACCCGTATCTGATTTTTGCATTTACACTATACAATGCTGAAACTATCAAACGTAGACATTCTGAGGACTACGTAGCAGTATTTCCGCCCTCCGCGGACCTCTTTTGGACTTTTGTGATTGCGGTTGTCATGGAGGCAAGGCGGCGACGGAAGGAGGCGTTGCCTTGGGCGCTTCTGAGGGGACGCATGGGGGAGTAATAATGAGGGCTGGCCTGGTCGGCCGTCTTATGTGCTTTCTCTGAGTTTTGAATGAGGAAGTGTTTGCAGACGTGCTGTCCGAACAGTTTGATCCAAGTGTTGAACCTTTCCTGCGCGATGACTTCTCTTTTCTGACCGTAGTCAGAAACACACTGACACTGAAGATTTCCTCGGGGTTCTCTTTTCCGTTCTGAACCCTCAGCCTCCAGAGTGGGTTAAGAAAGATACCAAAACTTTTGGACGAGACACATTATTTTTAATTTACGATTCTCCGACAGTCCCCCGCTCCGCGCTCACACCCCCGCGCTCACAGGAGAGAGGGGGGGCTCTCTCCTTACACACACACACACACGCAAGCACGCGTGCGCGCGCTCACACACACACATGGTCCCCATCATACACGCCCCCCAAAGAAATAAACGGCTTCTAGCCTGCTGTTCCATAGCAACGATGTCCCGCTTCATTAGTTACCGTTTGCGTCCGGACCGGGACCAGACCGGACATAACAGCGGTTTCCAACTACGGTCTGAAGCCTGAGGCTGAAAGGTAACACGCTGACAGCAAAATCAGCACACAAAAGCACCTTAATAAGTCATGTGATCTCAGTTGGTGGTGTCCTGAGTTGCCGTCACTGACGTACAACTCGCATTTACTGGGTAATATCCGATTTGTCTGCTTACATGGCACACACAAATGCACGTATCCGATTTGTTTCCACATATGAGAGAGGCCTGTATCCGATCTGAGAAAAACGGAATCCATGCGCTTTTGTCCTGCTTACACGTTCACCGATCATATCCGATCTGTGCCACATGAGAGGAAATAATCGGAATTGGGTCACTTGAACCATGCAGTGTAAAGGCAGTCCATGTCTGCTCTTAATTCACAATGTACTGAATAAAGAAATACTCAGAAATTCAATTTTAAGTTTAGTTTTCTTTACATACGTCTTCCATCATCAGGAGAATGTTACAAGAACATGTTTAAAACAACAAAGAAACACAATGTTGATCGTCTTTCTCATTGTTTTTCTATGCTTCTTTAGAGACTGAGAACCAGAAATGTGGGGTCAAATCAAAATCAGCTAAAATTGAGGGGATAGTTTTAAGTTTTACATTTACAAGTTTTGCTTTTGTATTTGCACAAGTTTTACATTTACAGATGTTTAAAAAAATACACATTTTTTAAGTTTAAAATATATTATTTTAAAATAAAATTTTCTTTCAGATTTGCAATGTTTCCTTTAACCTTAAAACGTGCTTTTGGGTGTAATTTAAAATTTATTTATTTATTTGTTTATTTATTTATTTACAATCTGGCTTTAAGATGATCCAGATTTAACCCCACTCACCCAAGATGCAAAGATTCAAACAGGTTTCTTTAAAAGCTAACCTTAGGTTTTTGTGGGTTTGAGTCAGGATCTCATGTTTATTAGCCACCAAACACGAATAGATATCTAATTTTCATAATGTGGCTTCAGTAGCACCTACCTGCTTTATTAAATGATTCTTTCAAAGCACACTTGTGTGGTTTATAATGTGAACAGAAGTGAAACCAGAAAAAAATAATAACAATAACGACAATGAAGAAACCGCAAGAGTCAAGTCCAAATTCATTTATTCTGCCAGTAAATGGTTTTTGTGGCTGAATCAAGCTGCTTTTATGAGACCTGGAGCAGCAGCCAGCGCCAGCTCACTTGTTACCCTGAAGCTGCTGGGAAAGACTCAAATGCTGCTGATCTCTAATTAAATTACATCAAACTTGATATGCAAAAACTGACATTAAATGTGCCCGCATTTGGGTCGTAAGTGAGTCATGCTGGGACCACCACAGTGCAGTGAGCCCCTCTGAAGAGCTTTCAGGTGACGCAACAGCCTCCTGTGGTGGAGGTGCTGCAAATACTGCGGCGCAAGTATTCTTTAGAAACTAGGACATCAACAGTGACCTGGTTTTTATTGAAGCTTATGTATCACTTATCCTGTTAATTTGCATTTAAGTAATAATTAAGTTTTCATGAATCCAAGAAAAAAAAACACTTAGTAAAACCCAGAATACAAAAGGCTTAGAGAGCTTAGAAAAAATGACTTAGTTTCAGTGCTATTATTTTTTAAATAAAACACAGAAAAAATGTATGCTAGAAACAAATTAACCCCACTTAAGACCGTGTGTTTAGACCGACAGTGAAACAAAGTTGCGAAACAAACAAAAACAGACAGACAGTTTCCTTCTCAACTGACCATGAATCCAAATCAGACAGAAGCTATCAAGCGTGACTGCGGCCTGATGACACACAAAGCTTCAGCTGGAAGTGCAGTTCCATGCGGATTAGCAAATAGTATATTATTTACAGTCCATCTTGAAGCAGCCTAACCAGAAAGGCAGTCATGCGCTAAACCTGTCTGCTGGAAATGCCATTCACATCCAGCTAATTGCTGCCTGGATTATTCTGGGTAATGAGCTTTTTGAAGGAGGTGTGATGTCTTTGGACCGTATGCAAGTCACACTGCGCTGCCTGCATTTTATTAATTAGTGGCTTGTAAATAGAATATGCGGGAGACATGGCTGCCGTATTGTAACCTAATAACATCTGCCATGTTGTAAGAGCCAGTTATTATTTGAGTTCAATTAGTGAGTGTGTAATTATGAAACGGCTGACCGGAGGAGATATAGCCATAATTTACGGGTCACTTTAACATCGGATGCCGGCACCTAAACCTTTAGTATTTTATGGTTTCAGAAGAAAAACCTGAGCAGAGGTAAACGCCAGGAGCTCTTCGTTTTATAAAATCTACAATTAATTCAAACTAACAAAAAGGTTCTTAAAAAAACAGCATGTTTCTCATGCAAATACAACTGGGAATGACCCCTTGCGACCTTTACGCAAACTGGTGGGGGAAATGAATGGATAGGAGACATATTTTTATCAATCTGTAAAAATGCACGAGGAGAAAGGTAATTTTAACTAGTGTTTGTTGAACGGAAAACAAAAAAATAATAATCTGGGTATTTATGCTGCGGTAAAATGCCAAATGTATCAATTAGGCAGAAGTCAGTCGTTGAATTTAAATTTGTTTTGCATTCATCTTATAACTCCTTGAGATGCTCGTCTTATTTTAGGGTGGATCTTGATTTGTGGAACTTCTCCACGTTGCATTAGAGTAATTAAAAAAGTACACATGGACAAAGAGCCGGGAGACGCATTTCCATGAGGTTCTGAGACAACAGAAGGGCAAACAAGATCATTTGGACGATATGAGTCTACATAATGTTGTAGTAAATCAAAACAGGTCATTTTAGATACCAAACTGACTTAAAGCAATGACGGAGACAGAGCTGACCTGAGGCAGGTGTCCAAAGCTAAAAAAAAACAGATTCTTCAGGTCGATGAATGTCAAGATGTTTTGCCCCACTTGAAGGGGAAAGCATCAAATGGAGTAAACACCAGCAGAACTCCACTCATGACTCAGAACTCCATGAACCAGTCTCTTTTTCTGTTATTTGCATTTTGGTTTCAGAACAGTGAACTCTCTCCAGTGAGTTAATGAGCTTTACGTCTTGTTGAAGGAGCCATGAGCAACCATGCAAGGTGAAAAACCTGTTTAGAAACAATCTTATGAAAGTATATTCTGTCTTATAATTAAATTACAAATAACTATATGTTTACTACTGAATAAATTATAAATAGAAAATACATTTAAAACGATTCATGTCCCGTTTACGTTTGCATCTCACCGTCTGCTTCTCCACTTGTTTAGATGCCTTGGAAGGGATTTTTTTTCATCTGACAGTTGGCCCCAACGTCTTTTTCTTTCAGCTTCGCGTGTCAGATCAGCACTCACTCAAATCACCATGCGTGTGCAGGCGTGCTGGTGCGGGTTTAACTGTTCTCACCTGTTGCAATTGACCTACTTTCACAACCGTATGTAAAGGTGAGGAGATTTGGACGTTATTTATTCAAAGTGTGGATCATAACGTGTTTTTAAAACTCAGGAAATCACTGGTAGAAGGGTTGCCCCAATCGAAAATCAGGCCAGATCTCACAGTTTCAGACTCCGCTGGAGCCAGACGTTGTATCCTAACCAGGAATTGGATTAGGGTTAGGGGTTAGGGTATTTATGTTTTTCTCCTTATTTTGATCTATGCAATGTTTCAAGCTTAATATAACAGATAAATTCTTTGCATATAATGGACAGACCACAATATTTTACTGTCAGAAAATGTGGCAGAATACGGCGCTGGTTCGTGCAGGAGGCGCACAAAAACTGCTCAGTAAGGTTAGCGAGATATTTATGAATACAGACCTACAGCCCAATGACTTTTTTAATACACATTTTAATCTGATAGCAAGTGTTTTTGTTTGCAAAATATTGGAATGACCTAACTCAAACAATGACAAAGGCATTTCAACTGAAAAAAAGACTAAACTTGATGGCAGTGAGACTAGCAGTGAGCTAACACCTGTGCTCAAGTGAGTGTTTATGTTTTTCTAAAATGGATGATGAAATCTAAAAAGAAGGAGGGAGAGTGTCTAAGACCCCCGCTGAAGCAGCAGCACCAGCACGGGAGCAGATAGAGAACAACCGCCCCCTCACATCTGCCACCCAGGCCAGGGCCAGCAGGACCGCCACGGGGGCCCCAAAGCCAGAGAGCAGGGAGGCATGGGAGGACAGAGACCAGGAGAGCAGCCCCCAAAACCCAACGCGGGGCCCCGCCCCAGAAGAGCGCTTACAGCCCCAGACGAGCACCTCATCACCACCCAGGAGTTCTGGGCATCCCCCCACCCCAACCCGCTGGTACAAGCCAGGACCTCCCAAGGGAGACCCGCCCCGCACTCCAGGCAGCCACCCACGGGTGGTCCAGGAAGGAGCAAGGCAGGGGCCAGCTGTCCCCGCCCAGGAGGAGGACACCCAGGAGAAAAGAAGTGTTGTAAATATGGCCCGACCAGGCTCGCCCACAGTTGGAAATTTGGTGAGGCCCGGCACTCAGGGGCAAGGACCAGAACCCACACCACAGGGACACGGACACCTCCCAGCTCAGATGTGATGTGATCCACGGCTCTTGGTCTTGCCAGAAAGCTCAGAGATCCCTCTCCCTCCGTGAAGAGAGGGCCGCCTACCCCAGGAAGTGAGCATGTGTGCATGTATGTGTGTTTGTGTTGGAGTGTATATTTTGAGGGGTAAAGGGTTTGTGTACTAAGGGGATGCAGTTAAAATTGGCGGGTAGGGCACTGAGGGGACATCTCTGGATTAATCACCCTCCCCACCAAGGGGCTATAAATGTCTACGGTGCAGTTAAAATTGGCGGGTAGGGCGCTAAAATGACATTTGCTGCTTGCTGGCAGTGATGTCCAAGCATCTCCCCTACCAAGTCAGGGACAGCTGGTAGACTGTCCCCCGGTGGTCCAACAGCCCCCCCCCCCAGGAAACAGATCCCCTCAGCCCAGGAGTCCCATCTCCCGAAGCGCCGACCCCCCCAGGCACCACACCACCCACCCCACACAGAGAGAGAGGTGCCAGAAAGCGACGCCCCCCGGAGCAAGCCCAGGCCCCTGCCCCCAGGCCCCGCCACTGGGAGAGTTCTGGTCAGGCCTCGACGGGACCGAGACAGCCAACCAGCCGGGGCGACCGCCAATTGCCTCAGCGGAGACCCCAACCTGACTTAAAGTCTTTTGATTTAAAGCCAGCAACTTGGGAAGTTACCGCACATGACCGTCTTCAATGACGGCACGCTATGCACTCTAAATCCCAGGCGCACCAAAGTTCACTGCCCTAAAAAAGTGTTGCACAAAGGACCTTGAGGAAGCACCGGGAAAGATCTTTTTCACCCAGAACCTTCCTCCACCTTGTGTTTACCTCACACCTGTGACATCAGAGTTCATGCTTGCCACTGCTGAATAGGACTCTACAGTCACAGATGGCGCTGCAGCAAGCCTTAACCTCTCGGCACAATAACTGCAGGGTCTGTCGAGTCTCCGATGTCAATAATAATTTGAATTTAACTTTCAAACACGTTAGCTTTTTCAGCCATAGCAATGAGTCTATGGTAACGTTTGCAACAATTTTCTCATGGTAAATAATAAAATTATGAAGCAGCATGCATATATTAGATGAGTAGCTCAAACCCGTGAGTCAACAGCTCTTTGAAATGACACTCAAACACTGAAGTTGTTTTTCTTCGTTTGGGAACTGTTGCATGCCCATCGGCTTTTAGTGAAAGTACTAGTCAGTCTGATCCGTTCTACCCAAACTCTCCACCTCATTGCACTCTAGGAGCTCAAACCCTCCAGGATGCAGCCGCAGAATCAGCTCCGTATTAACTCCAGTGGTGATGCGGCACACGGGCTCGATTCTGGCCCAGCAAATCGGCGTGACAGTTACTTTAAGCTGCACATCAACGCTCCGGGCCCCTACGGCCTGTGCCTTCCCTTGTCAGCAAAAGAGAGTATGGCATGAATTAGGATTTCTTAAAGTGCTGTAATACACATGACTGAGCCACCCAGTTTCAGTGAATTTGAGCCGGGGGGTGGGGTTGAGAGGGCTGGTGGTACTCGGACTGTTGGAATTAATTAACTGATGTCAGAAAGGAGCCAGAAAACACGGTCAGATTTCATTAAAATTTAAAGACCTCAATGGAATTAGGTCACATCAATGAACGGCACATTATCTAGTAACTCATCACCAAAAAACATTTCTGCTGAAAACTATGATACTCTGGTCTAAATTTATAAATATATAATGATAGTTTTCTCAATTGAGCATTCCCAGCATTTTTCCTCCCTGAATTTAGTCCAAATATGATTTTATAATCTTAATCAGAAGCATTCAAAAAGTGTGCTTTGAATCCATATATGGTCATTTTTAAACATACTTTTTGTTTTTTCTTCGGTTTAAAAGTATTACAGAACAAGTACTTGTGTCTTGTGTCTGGAATTGCTTGATTTTATTCTCAAACCTTTATTTTATGCTTTTATTGTGACAATGCAGACTATAATCTGTTCAAAAAAGCCTCTCAACAAACACTATGATAAGTTTAAATGTGAAGGATACAGATAGGCATAGAAAAATCAAACTAGTTACGAGAGTAACAGCAGTGATCAGTTGAAAACTACAGATGTAAACAAGAATTCTTTGGTAAAAAAGTATAAAATTGATCAGGAAGTTTTGGCAAAGTTTGTTAGTTTCTGTGTCACGTTCATAATAAAACAGTCCAATGAGCATTAATAGCATTAATATTGCAAAGATATTTTGCCATCCACATGTTGCAGATGAGGATAACGGAGACTGACAGAGAGAAACAAGAATGTGGACTGTAGGAACCTATGAGGTTGCTTCTTCACAGTTGCATGTTTTGGGGAAAAGTACTGGATCAATGGTATCTGTCATGGTGCCTCTGTCAGACTCCTCCCCTCTCCGCCTGGCTGCTGATTCATCCCAGTTGCGACCACTCACCTCATCACCTCATCCGCCTTCATAAGGAGCTCAAGGATAATCAGTCTTCGCCAGTCCGTTGCCCCTGATGGTGGATATTTGGCCTTCACGTCATGTTCATGTATTGCTCTCTTGTTTCAAGCCAGCAGTTAATGTACATTGTCTTGCCTGTCTCCAGGAAACCTCAGCCACGAGTGGTCGCCCAAATCAGCAGTTACTTGGAATACACATCTGGTCGGTCCCTCCGTCGACCTCACGAGCCTCTGCCGAACTGCCGAGACGAATCCACACTGCCGGTTCCAGGACTCTACGAACTCATCTACCAGTGACGCCACGAGCCGCTGCTTCACTCTCTCACAGGATCGCCAAGAACTGCGACCTACCAGTCATTATCACATTAAATCCCATTTCTTGCCAAGTCATCTTTGTCCTGAGTCTCTTTCAGGGTTCCAGCGTCTGGGTCTCTGTCGTTCGGAAATCATGACATTATCCCCTGAAATAAATAAAATGTGCAACCAGAGGCCTACCTGCAGAGTCTGCTGGCATCTTCACATTTGATTTCGGGGGTTAACGGCTTTCTGTCTTCATCTTGCAGAAATCGGTAATAAGAAACGCTTGAATTTGAGTTTTTGTGTTGTGACAACTGACAGCAATGTTGAGATTTGTTAGCTATTTCTCTTCACCAAAGCTGCAGATTTTACTTGTCTGATGCATGTGAGAGGATAAGACACAAACCCTAATTTAATAGGTTAAAGCACAATAATAAGCCAAATTAGTGCAAATCTTTTTTTTAGTAATAATAGAAAAAACCCTGAATCTATATTTTTCTTCTTATGAGGGATTTATGTGAGGCTGATGTGGCGCAGGTAGCCACATTTTAACTGACAGCCCTTTTCAACACAAAATAGTGTTGCACTTGTTTTTGCAGGACGATCATTATCAACAGAAGGCAGCGGCAGGACATGACACGTCTTTGATCATGAGTGTGAGTCCTGTGGAAACCTATGACTCTGCTGTGTACAGCAAAGAGGTAATTAAACTAATAGCTGACAGAATAAAGGACCATTTGTCTGACCTCCTGCCCACAGGCTGACTGGAACTTATAACTTTCAACTCCCAATGGAGACTTCCCGGTATAAAAAAAACCTAGAACTACAAAAATAAAAAAACAAGTACTTCCTGCAGCCATGCTGTTAAACACCTGAAGACTCACCTGTTGAGCAAGTACGATCTAGATATAGAGCTTATAGAGGTAAAAACACACAGAATTGTTTTTGTTTTTTTAAATATCCATATTGCAGATGGTAAACAGTGATTAAAACCTGCAGCCCGGTCCAGGAGAAAAGATGAACCCAGACCTCACACTGTAGCAGCACAACAATCAGAGTCGCCTTTTTACTCCAAGCATGACAGAAAGTTGATGCAGATCAGAGAAGATTTGATTACGCCAAGTTTTTTTTTTTCCTTCAGGAAATCCAGAAAAGTCTCAAACAAAACAAACAGCCACAGACTTGGAACTGCATCCATCCTCTCGACTAGAAACACGTCTCTTCTGAAAGCACAGAACATTTTTCCCTGAAGATGCTAAAGTTCACCTCAGTAAACCGAAACATACACCTCATATTTGTGGCAATTTTGTTTCTATATGGTTTGCCATAACAAACTAAACAATTGAGTTACTCTTCAATTTTTTCTAAAAGCTCTTAGAATCATGGAAAAAGGGGATTTAGTGAACCTCTGACTTGTCTCCTTATTCAAAAGTCTTCCTTCAGTGTTAAAGAGCCTCTCAAAGCATCTTTTAAGCATTGTTAAAGCTGTGCCAGTGGTCTTTTATTGACATTTTAAGCCCAAGTACAAAAACAGTAATTTTCTAGGACATAGTTTCTGCAGAGCGGCAGTAGTTCATTAGAAATGTGCCCTCTTTTTTATTTATTTGTTTTAATTTTTTATTTATTGTAATTTTTAATTTTAGTAAAATAAAGATTTTTGCTTCTGAGTAGAGGGCAGGACTGTTGGTACAGAGCAACCCCGCTCCCCTTACAGAGCAACCTCGTTCCCTTTCCCCTCATTATTGCTGAGAGTCTGGAGCATAATTTCAACATCACAAATAAAGCCTTTTATTAATCGTCACATTTTATCTGCTGTTGGTTCACCTCAGTTTGAACAAAGAAAAACTCAAAAATTCAATTTCAATCCTAAATTTCTCTAAATATGCCCTCCATCAGCAGAAAAATGTCATAAGAACATGATAAAAACACCAAAGCACTATTTTAATCAGAGTGGGTCTGTGAATGCATCACAGACTCTCACTCTATTGGTTGTATTCGAGTATGCTGGGGGGGGGGGGGTCACATCTAATTTCACCTGTAAACAATAGGGACTACCATAGGCTGTAAAGTACACAGGAAAGACCACAGGAATCAATTCAAAGGTTAATTCACCAACATAAAGACACAAATGTGGGTATTCTACTGAGCTGCAAGGTCACAGCCAACATCTAGCCCCCCCCTCACCCAATATTGTTCAATTAGGCAAGTTTACAAATGACGACATTATATTAAAAAGATTAAAGATTTAGAGAGCTGTTGTAGAGCTGTTGACTATAAAATCTTGAGGATCCTGTTGTTGGCCAGTAAAAAGGCAATGACCAAAAGATGGTGAAGATGGTTAGATCCTTAAGTGGAAGAATGGATTAAGGTGACCTTTGACATCTATAATATGGAGAAATGGACATCTTCACACAGGTTGCAACTTGATCCATTTAATTCTGTGTGGAAAGAAGGCCTCCAATACAATAAACAATTGAAATACCTAAATATATGACCTATAAGAATGCTATAAATACATATTGTATTGTAAAAAGAGATCAGATAAAGCTGTTATCATGATGATGAGGACTCACACCTCGGTTCTAATCTAGTCTTCTTGCACATTTCACATTCTTGTAAATGTTTGATTTCTTTTCTTTTTTCTTTAAGTACATGTGTTAACATGTAAGTTTTATGTGGACCAATTTTTCTTACAATGGTCTTCATTTTTCTTTTTTTAATTCCCTTTGTGAAAAGTAAAATGTAAAAGTGATCTAAAGATTCCTGAAAACCTAATAAAAAATAAATTACGAAAACTAAAAAGCTGTTTTAATCTTTCCAAGCATATCGGGACACATATGGGTGTTTTATTGAATCCATAAATTCTTCCAAACTCGATCACGTGTTTGGCAAATTAAAGTGAACCAAATTTTGTTCAAATAATAGATTGTCCCGTATTACGGATTACCCAACCCAGCGGGATGTAGAACAATTAGTTCCAGCTGCTGCATGTGAGAGTCAGATAAATGAATCCATTATAATCTAATAATATAACATTTGATTCTGAAAGAGTTCAATCTGCATAACAATGACTTTGACTTTATCTGCTTTAATGATAAAACTTTTTCAGACTGGCTTTTCAGGATTTTGAACGATGGACTTAGTCAACCAATCAGAGGAGGAGCTCATCAATATTTATGAGAACAAGCTTCACCAGATCAAGAGTGAAAAAAATGAAACCAGATGAGTTTTTTTATACCACTGTAATTTCCTTAAAAAGCTTAACGTACAGGTCCTGCAAACAAATGGGGCACAGAGCATTGGAAACTCGGGAGAGTAGTTCATCTTTAGGTTAAGTCATTTTTCAAGCACACGTTGGACTTAAACGTAACCCCAAAACAAACCCCTAACTCCTCCTCAGTGCACTTTGACACTGACATGCCACCGTTATGAATAATGTTCTCACTTTCCAGATGAGAAAGCTCAATTTTTGTCCGATGTGAACTCAAAAATACACACATTTGTGTAAGTGTAACTCCCCCACCACACACACACACACTTCACTTCTCATAAGATGCTCAATTTGTTAAAAACAGTTTTCAATTTACTGGCTCCCGCTCCCATGTGCAGTTTCATCCACCAATCCAAGGTCTCCTACCTCACCGCCGCTCAGCTCTGCACTCTTTTCACAAGAAAGTCTCATCAAAACACTGTTTAAAGGGGGGATAGGGGGCAGGGGGTAGTGTAAAGTCATTCCACAATGATGTCGAATGTGCGATTAGGTGGGAGGTGTGTGAGGTTAGTCGTTGTTCAGTTGTTGATTTCAATAAAGTTTAAGTGTTTGTATTTAGGTTGGCCAGAGCTGCTCAGGAATGAATGTTTATATAAAGCTCTGTAGGAGAGAAATTGGTAAGAAGTCTAAATCGTTTTTAATCTGCAGAAACCCAGGGAGGAAACCCTTCAGTGAAATGCTAATTTGGTATCTCCAACATTAGATGGATGGAGATGGGAGCTCGCTCATCCATCATTGTAAGAAAGGAAATCTAAATACAAGTGATAAAGACTCAAAAACTCTCACCAAAAACAACACCATAGAAAGCACCATTTAGAAAACAGTGATAGGTGTAGACGGAATACAAAGGTCAGGGTGATATCTTTCTGTTTCTAAACTAAAAGTTCCCACTCAGATCATCTTTTACTCCATTTTCAAAGTGTTCCCAGTTGTCTTTCGATCATGAATATGATTTAGCTAAAATCAAAAAACCTACACAGTTTTTTAGGACATAGTTTCTGCAGAGCGACAGCAGTTCATCAGAAAGTTGCCTCTGAGTTGTGGGTGGGACTGTTGGAGTGGAGCAACCCCAACCCCTTCCCCTCCCCATTCCTGAGCGTTTTCTGTTTACATGCTCTCCTGCTAGCTTATAGCCCCTTTCACCTCCAACTTGACATTCCCAGTGCAACAAAAAGCAATATTGGAGCCATCCAGCCAGCAGTTTTTAATCAGATTCCAGCTCAGACGAGGTGATGAAGACGTACGTATATGGATCTAGTCGTCTACAAGTGGATTTACCAGAATGGAGCGGAGCAGGGTACGGTGGCTGGGAAGTGCAAATCACAACAAATTGCTTGATGTAAAAAAATTTTAAAATCACAACAATATAAAAAACAACAAAGTATTACATATCAGAAAGCGAAATTCTAGAAGCCAAAACCCAAAAAAGAAAACACAATTTTGAAAACAAAAGTATTTCCAGAAATCAAAATGAAGTGTTAAAAAATGAGAATAAGAAATAAGAAAATAAATAAAAAACAGAAAAAGTAGGTATCATGGGACATCATGGATGTTTTTGTCTTTTTCACGTTTTCGTTTTTGGAATTTTGTTTTCTAAGATATAATGTTGTTTTTTCTATTATATTTGTTTTTGTTTATGTAATTGTTCTTGCGATATCTATCTATTTCTTTTTTTTGTGTCGAATGATTTGTTGATGTGATTTGCACTTCAGGGCCACCGTAACAGAGAAATTGTGGCCCACCCAGCTAATAAACCTAAGCTTTTTTTCAAACTACATTTTTTCTTCTGCTCCTGATATACGACAATTTATACAAAGAAATTCTCAGAAAGGCAATCTCAAGCTTAATTTTCTCAATACATGTTCTCCTTTATGAGAAAAATGCCACAAGAACATGTTAACAAAAACCCAACTTTTGGAGGAGTGGGTCTTTAGAAAAAAGGGTGCCACCTGGTTTTAGCTGTTGGTCTGATGTTGACTGTTCCAAAAAAACAAAAAAAACTAAAAAACCTTATAGTCTTGAAACAATTATCATACTACAATTGTCTAGGTAATTTCTTGGCACGGGCCAGTGCTGCAGCACAGATGGAGTTAGCTCCATATTCATTAGCTGCTGATGGTAAAGACGCTGTTGATTCCAGAGCTAAAGGAAAGGCTTCAAACACTGCCAGACATTTCCCACGTGTGGCACATGTGTGTTGCATTGTGTTAAAATCCAGACTGAAATCCAGAGCATTTCTGAGCAAAGGCAAAAAAAAACAAAAAAACATCAGCACACCTGTCACAAAGACAAATATCGTGGTTTTTAAAAAGAATCAGACATGTTTAAATTGCTCTGGAGGACAAGAGCATCCTAATGAAAAACTCAGATTGAGCCACGCTTCTGTCTAATGCTGGGAGATGTTCATCTGTGTAATTTTTATTAAAAAAAAGTTCTCGTTCAGAAACAAACAACATCAGGCAATAATGGGGATGCGCACAGACAGCGCTGGCCTTGTCTGATGCTGGCAGTAAGGTTAAAACTATGGACTCTTCAGAGCTTTATCAGGAGGTGTAACTGGTGTAACTGGTGCTTCTTTATTCCTGTTGTCGTGTTAAGTGCGGTTATTACACAGTTGAAGATAGGAAAGTATTAAAAAAAAGCAGAAGACGTACTTCTTTGTTTCAATCAGATGAGTTTTTATGCCAAGAACTGATATATTTCTGAAAGAATATTTTATGGACTTGAGCATTAAGTTTGTGTTTGACCCATGTTTGAAAAAGTTAAGTCTCCATTAAGGTGTAATGACAAATTTATGTTAAAAGCTACTACTTTTGAGAAGTATACGTGTATTATGTCTTTTAATATATAACAAAAATACAAAAAAAATATGTATTTTTTTAGATTTAGACATCTAACGCTGCTGCTAACAGACAATATGTTGATTAAATGCTGAACTTGGTACACTTCACGTGTCGTAAGGTGAATAAATAAATAATTTTTGTCAAATCAGCAATACTATTTATTAATGTACCTTTTTCAAATGATTAAAATGAACATTAAAGTCCAGACTACACCAACATTTCTTTCCATCATGTGTGTTTGCACATCAACTTTTGTTTCAGGTCTTATCGCTGTCGGCTGTCTCACCAAGGTCACCGAACACCGTCCTGTCTCTGGGCTCTCTGACAGCTCAATAAACCACTCATAGACCTGCACCCAATCACTGCGGTCGCTTTTTACTGCCCCATCACACCTGAGGCACTTTCCAATGCATACATGATAAGGCTGTTTGGTGCAAGTCTGAGATAAAAACTCAGAGTTTGCTTTAGTCTTTGACGTTTCAGGAGGTTGGTAGAAGAAGCAGCCATACATAAGAGCGAATGATAGTGGAGCTTCAAGGGCCTAAAGTTTGTTACTTTAGGTATGGTGTGCATTAACACAATGTCATCATGATCAGACACAGGGATCTCAGGAACAAGTGTGAGAATTGTTCTGACAATCCCGCAGCCCCAAAAGAAGAGATACAGCAGGTTAAGAAAATGGATGGAAATTCAGGATAAGAATGCTTGGATCGTTTCTCCACCCGCTAATCGAGTCACTGAATGTGTCACATGCCCAAAGCTGAGTCCCTGATTGGTTGATGTGACGCAGCTACCTCGCCAATATTCAGATATTTGTTGCTGAAAGACTGACGCGCCGCAGGACCTTACATCGCGTCTATATACTGAAAATCCCTCATTATTCAGCATTTTTGAGCGATAATTACATAGCCTGAATTTTTTTTTTTACTCTTCTATATTACCGTATTTTCCGGACTACAAGTCGCTCCGGAGTATAAGTCGCACCAGCCCAAAAATTCATTATAAAGTAGAAAAAAACACAGATAAGTCGCACTGGACTATAAGTCGCATTTTGACGGGAAATATATTTGACAAAATCTGAGACCAAGAACTAATAACTTTCACAACCTCATATGACACAATCATAGCAGACTGTGTATCTCATAATTTCACAGTAATTCTCTCATACTTATGTATTTATTCTTTTCATGAAGCATCATTGGCCAACTAATACTCTGTATCATCCTGTATTTGTAGAAACAGTTGTAATTTTTATTGCATTTCTGAATCTATGAAATCATTGGAAAATAGAATATTATGTTGTTAGCCTTCAAGATCTTACAGTAAAAAAAAAGTTTGCTGATTCTCTGAGTCACTTAACATACTCTTAACACTTAACATACCTCATACATCAAATTGACCCAGTAACATCATCTCTGTTCCTCACAAATGAACATAGCAGGAGGGTTAACAGTGTATTTATTTCAATTTATTTCTAATATGAGTCGCTGCGGAGTAGAAGTCGCACCCCTTGCCAAACTATGAAAAAAAGGGCGACTTATAGTCCGGAAAATACGGTAATTAAGATCAGAACTCAACGATCACGAACGTCATGAATATTCATACTTGATTTTTTGGGAATCCATCGCAAATATCCGAGTATTCTGTTACTGATTAGAGTCACAAGCTGCCAGAACGTTAACCTTCTTTGGGTGGAAACACTCTTTATCAGTACTGTGGCTCTGGAGAACAACAAAGAATGAACTGTCTGCTGGGAAAGTTTAGTTTTTAACTTAAATAAATATTTTACTTAATCATAAAAGTTGTGGTGGAGGAACTCACTCATAAGTCAGTTTTTGACCATTCTTAGAAGACAGTACTCAAACATATTATTTGCGTACCCTACAGGTAACGGAGGTTATGTCCTTCATTTCCTACCCAACGCACAACACTGTCAGTATGATGACAAAAACAGCTTTCAGTTGCCACGACAACAACAGTTTTGACTGTCAAGATTTGATACTGTGGGACCTTGCACTGTGGTGCAAAAACGGAAGTCACACACCAGCAACAGATAAAAAAAAAAACTTTAACTCAAAATTATTTATACTTGTCTTACCAAAGGGCTGTAGTATAGCTTGGTACTGGGCTGGTCTCTGCAGAACACCAGTTACAGCCCAAATATAAACACTGTCTAGGTACTTTGCTGCACCAACCTTTGAAAATCAGAAACAAAGGATTTAAATTAAAATGATGTACTTAAAATAAATGGCCTAGAATGCTATTGCTCATTATTTATTTTTTATTTTTGCTGTTTTGATCCATAAATAAATACAAAGCAATATACTTACTAATAGCTTTATAAGACTTGGTTTTATTCTCAATAAAGTACGTGTTTGTTGCTACTTAACTAATAAGAAACAAAGAGTCTCATTGTTCTGTCTGCATAGAGAAATGCAGAAACTTCTCCAAAATCAATGTTCAGAGTAGTTTTTTATCAGAGGAAGTCATCACACTGAATCTCTGACTCCTTTTTTTAGATTTAATGCAGCGCGGTGACTGCGGTTCCCTTTCTTATCAAGGAGATGGTTGCTCTTTGATTGCATTCACCTGACACCACAGGTGTTAATCTGATGAAGTGGCTTAATAACAGAAACAGCAGGGACCTGAATGCTAAAGACTATTTGACACCCGTTCAAATGAAAATGCATGAACTGTACAAAATAAATCAATGCCATACTTTAACTTTGTGTTCTAAGAGCAGCTAACTGCAGGCATTCATCACCTGAAGTGTTCAAATGCTGTCGCAGTCTTAAAGGTTACTTTCAAAGTGCCTGAGGTGAGGCAATAAGGACCATTATTAATCCAACTCAACAGGTTAACTCTTTGCTAACGTGCGGATTGAGCAGACGAGTGGAGAAAAAAAAAGATTCACAGCTCGCTGGTTCTGATGATGACATCACATTCAATGAAGAGGAGACAAAAAACTTACAAATGTGGAAGATTCTCCCGATAGAACAGACTGAATCTTAAAACTCACATTATTATAGTTAAATCAACACGCTGAAGGCTGAAGGTGATCTAGACCTGTGGTCCCCAAACCGTTTCAGGCCATAGACCAGTTTAGTGTCCAGTGGTTCCCCCCAGGGTGCCAACTAGCCAGGACCACCTCAAGGCACCAACAACCATGCCACGTTCAAAGTTACAATTTAAATGATTGACTCAAATTCAAATAAATTGATTTTCTTAATACTAAAAAAGAATGTCTTTGAGTCCTGGAAAAGCAGTCAAAGCGGCTTGAGCAGAAATGTATGAGGACAAAGAGGAAACTAAGAGGAAACCAATACTGATTTGGAAAGTAAAAGCCTCTCAAAGTGTGTTTATCTAAATTAAGGGAACTTGGCTTCCAGAGATGCCTCCTCACAATCACAGACCTTAATCTTCATGTTTTTAGATCAGGTCCTCTTTAATCGAAGCTTTGCTTTTCCATTTGGTTAACAAATGAAGGTTGTAGCACTCATTTCCCTTCACTCAGTTCCTCAATCATCATTAATGCAGGTTCCTGTGATCACCAAAGAGGCTTTTAAGAACCCAGTTGTTGCTCTGTTTTTAAATCAAATTAAGATTTTGATGTATTCCAAAGGAGATTGTTATTAAATGATGTCCATATGTGGCAGTGTAGCTGTAAAACCCTGCTTTCACCTCATATAAGTGCCTCTTTTCCTTCAGACACATTCAAACAAGAGGCCTTCATTCTACAAAACGCTCTGCCGTCAAGCAGATAAGGACCTTTGATTGTGCCATGCACAGAGAGCCATTAAGGGCTCTCGCATCAGAGAGACAACTAAAAATGGTAGAATGGTGCTCGAGGTTCATATTGTTGAAGAGCATTTTACCTTCAAAAATGTTTACCACAAAAAGATGCAGCAAAAATGAATTTGCAGAACCTCAAGCATTTATTTTTTTAGACAACAATTTAAGCTATTAAAAACATATCCATGACAAAGTGTGACGTTGTTTTCCTGACCAAAACAAAACATATCTGACACAAAATTTATCTTTCTTTTTTATTAGTGCGTAAGTCATACTTTAATGTTTTCAGTTTCAAAAAAGATGTTCAGAAAATTATAGGGAAACAAAATTATACCTTCAACTTTACATAAAAGTTACACACAAGTGTAAATTGTTAAAAAAAAAAAAAAAAACCTGCATGGTTTTTGCTATTTGGGGAAAACTCACAAAAATAAGCCATAAGTTTAACCCTTTAACATCGGAGCTTTGGCCGCAGTGTTGACGTTCTTTGAATTACTCTCCAACCGTTTACTCAATGAATGTTATTCCAACGGATTCAGAAGCAGAGAAAAGCAGTTTTGAGTTTTTGTTTATGCAGAACAGAAAAACGGGTGTACCTTGATTATGTAGGAGATACAGTAGGTCACAGAGCGTGTTTTATTTCCTGTTAATGCTCCGGTGTTAAAGGGTTCAGACTCAGAGTACTAAAAGAATCCACTGACCCATTGTGAGAAACCAAAGTAAACGGGAAACAGAGCTTGAATTTTGCTAGATACAAGTGCCAATATTTACCACCACCCAGAGTGGATCATTTTGCTGTCAGCATTTGACTCTTTCCACCGGGCATGTGATGCACGTTCAAGAACGCAGTCAAGGCATTCAGTAAAGTGTTCCCAGTGGTATTTTAATTATGATCATGCCATTTTAGGCTAAATCAAAGAACCTGTGTCGTTTTGTTGGACACAGTTTCTACAGAATGGCGAAAGTTCAATAAAGATTGATGAAAAACATTCGCCTAGGAGTTATTGGCGGGAAGACCCTCACCCCCACCCCCGTAAGCTTTCCCGATAGCTTACAGCCCTTTACACCCCCGACCTAACATTCCCTGTAGAAAAAAATAGCGAGCAATATTGGAACTATCCAGCCGTAGATGAATGTATTTGTCTGCAAGTGGATGCATCAGAATGGGGTGGAGCAGGCAGCTTGTGGCCCACCTAATGTATTTTCTACATATCAAATGTGCTCTTTTTCCAACTTTATGCTTTTGTCTGCTCCTGATTCACAGTAATATGAATAAAGAGATATTCTGAAATGCAACTTTTATCTTAATTTTCTTTATATTTGTCCTCCATCATCAGAAAAATGCCACAGGTCCATGTTAAAAACACACAAAAACACATTTTTCATCAAAGTGGGTCTTTAAATATCTACAACATTTTTGGTAAAAGAAAAATAGGTTTTACCCTGCAGGATGGTTGAAAATTAAGAGAAATTACAAAAACGTTTTCCTAAAACTTCATAACACTTTCATTTATACTTTTAAAATCTAGAAAATGTATTTAAAGCACTTTAAATTAAATAAAAAAGTAAAAAGACAAAAAATGTACAGGTTTAAATTAGGTCAAATGTTTCACAAGGTTTAAATAACAACCTTTCTCCAACAGATGGGGACATTTTTATGATACCAAAGGTGAGTTACAGTTACAGATACAGTATAAGAGCGACACTCATTTGCACTTCTCAAACGTGTGAGATTGCATTAAATCCTTCATTTGTTAACACGTGCAAATACAAAATGTTACATTTTTAACAAAATTTTCTGACTGTTTCATCAAATATTTTTTGGCCCTTGGACATCAGAAATCGAATAAAAGATTATTGCTTCTGCCTAACGTCAGCACATCCTGTCTGATGCTGAGAAATTGGTCAAGGAACACCTTGTGCCTGAGGGAAGGCTGGCCTCCCCCTGCCCCCGTTTCTCATCGAGTCCTGCTGGATGCCAGAAGCCATTACAGCCCCAGAGAGGGCGGCTGAGAGAAAGCACCACAGAGACCACGAAGGAGATTAAAGGGACAGAAGAGGGAAGAAGACAACGGGAGTAAAGAGCGAGAGAGGTTGACAAAAGGAGACTGGTTAAAAAGTTGTAAACTGATGTCTGCAGGCAAGATAAAAGGGCTTTTTTTATGACTTAAAGTTGAGAAAAATGAAGTGTTTATTGAATTGACTCTTTACAGAAGACGTGCAACCTTAGTTCTATAAAAAGCAGTTCCTGTCGGCTTGTTTTAAACCATGGAAGTGGGATATTGAAGGAAAAACAGCATTTGATTTGTTGGGTTGACAATTTTTGAATTTTTGTTTTCATATCTAATTTTATTATCAAGTTGGCTTTGGTTGTGTTTGAATTCCCCCACCACTCACTTCATTTTGGGTGTTTGCCATTTTTCCAGGTTGTCCAAATTTCCAAAAACCCAGTGCAATGGAAATTTCCCAAAGTTTCTGCAAAAAACAAGATGCTGAGATTGATGAATAGACCACAATGTACAAAATAAATCCTCCTTTTTCCCCCAGAAAACACTGGAATTTATAAATAGGCTTCATAAATGTTAATATTCAGGTTTTTACTTTGGCAAAAGCGTGACATCATATCTGCTGTTTTAAAACAAAGTAGTGAGCATGTGTGTGAATTGCTTTAAAATCCACAACACTGGACGCTCCTTCATTATTTAGGTAGTGAATTCAGACAAAGCCTTGATGTTTCGCTTCTTCGTTTTAATTTAAATGTGTACTTCCCTTCTCACTTTTTTCTTACTCCATTGAGTGAGAAAAAAAAGCCTTATCTCAAGGTATTTTCATTAGTTTACAAAAATAAATGATCTTTGTTTCTTCCTTAGGTCGTCTCCTTGGTTTACAGTTTTATAAACCAGCATGAGCCAGCCCTCAAACATTCCGTCGAAGATGAATGTCAGAGTGCACAGGTGCACTGTGTCATTGCTTCTGAGTTTGACTGATTTGAATGACCACAATTATCAATGATTGCTGTGGCGCACCTGGACCACAGCGCACCTGCACTCAATGAAGCTCAACGGTAAACAGACATTTAGCATACGAATCCAGAAATAAATCCTAAGAAAAAAGAGAATATAGAAGGGTTTTCTTTTAAATTCTTCATGTTAATCATAAATAAAACATTAATTGACATATCTTTGCTATTAGCTGTGTCTCCTGACAAATATTAGCTTAGAAAAACGTTTTTTTAGGATGTGAAATTTACATGAATGTGGTAGTTGTGGTAGCCACTGCACAGAGCCACCAAAAAAAAAAAAAGTAATATTACGAGATTTTAAGTCGTAAATTAAAAAAATCTTGTAAATTTACGAGATTAAAATCGAAGTGAGCATAAAGAGCAGTAAGCGAACGCCGCGCAGCAGCAGAGCAGACCGACTAAACTCAATTGAACAGGTAAACTGAATGTTTATTGATAACGTTCCAAATGTTTGGAAGCTCATTTGTTTGATTCACGATTTATTAAGGTTATATTTATTGATGGGTGGTTTGGATCTCTGCGGCCGTTGATCAAATGTCGCGGAATCCCTGCAGCTGTCCACTTGAATCCTTTCTTCCTCCACCAAAGACCAGATCTCTACGTTTGTGTGATGCTTCCGTCTGAGGAGGAGCACTTTTTGGTATTTTCAACGTTCTAATGCTAGTATTACAGACTATTTTTATTCCTCTTTATGGTTTTATGTTGAAACGGGACGTTTCATCTGGAGGAGGGGGCGTATGTAACACTGTTTACTTCCGCATTGGTGTTTTGATGACAGGTTCATGACGTAATGAGACAGATGAACTTCAGGGTTTGTGAATGAAAAGGAGAATAAAGGCTGCAGCGGTCCTCTACACCCAAACGTGTCTCTGAGCTCCTTATTTTACATATTAAACTCCGCTTTACTGACACTGAACCCCGGAAAGACGGCTCCACTGATAATAATCTGATTTTGAGTCGCCAAAAGGTTCAGAATCTCTTTGTTTTAAACCTATAATAACCCGGAGGTAAAGCTTTACAAAAGGCTCCACATCTTCCATTTTCAAGCTAGGCTTTGATAAACGGAAAACTTTTGGGATTATTCCTTGTTAATTGATGACTTTTTCTGATAAATTGATGAGATTTTAAGTCGTAAATTTATGACTTAAAAGTCGTAATTAAAAAAGACTTTTTTTTTAAACTGACCCTAAAACTCCGTCGTAAATAACTGCTACACTGCTAAAAAAAAAAAAAAAACTAAGCCGGAAGGGAATTATCGAGGATTTGTTTTTGCCATTGCATAGTTGTGAGAAAAAAGTACAGGAGTACGAACTGGAAACGAATGAGAATATATTAGCGTTTAATGTCACTATGTGCACTTTTTACTATGTTTTTCTGTTACACAATGTATCTCCAGGTTTGAAGGTAATCTGGAGGATGTTGATTTTAGTGTTAGATTCTGCTAACACGAAGTAAGCCAGTTTGCAAAAAAAGATACTAACGAAAGGAGAATCAAATTGTGCAGCAATGTGCATCAAAACACAGTTACATCTTTTATTTTTTATTTTTACACAGTTACATCTACTACCCCATGGTCTCACTCCAGGACAGGGTCTATTGCAGACAAACACAACTTGCAAGTAGAGTTTGGAACAGTAGAAACAACAGACGGCAGCTTAATACAGTTGTTGTTGTTTTTATCATTAATAATCATGCCAACAATACGTTTATTGTTATTATTTGGACAAAGAGAAATGTTTTTGAAATTGCAGCAGCATTTCTTTTTTATTTGCAGAGCTTCTTTTTTTGTTTGCACTTTTTTTTTATCTTCTGAGTTTTTGGTTGTCACAGTTCTGGTACTTTTTTTTTTGCCCCGGCCACCATATTGAAAAGATCATTTCGCTAAAAAAAGGAAAAATGGAGACATTTTGTCATTTAGTCTGATGTGAAAGCACTTTCAAATAATTAAAGAACTGACAGGTAAGTGCAGTATTTTCCAGAAATATCAACATTTTATCATAAATGTTCATCCGAATGTTACCTAAGAAAAAAATGAGATGGACAAAGATTGGAGATTTGGATTTTTTCATCTTTTGTTCAGTTCTTAGCTGTTGTTATAAAGGTCAAGATGCCTGTGGGATACTATACCCAGTGTTGAGACTGGAGCAACTGGAGCTACTTTTGTCCTTCAAGAACTTTAACTCAATTATTTTTTTCACCTTATACAATTTTTTTGCTCTTTTATTTGATTAGCAGGACTGCCTGTGTAATCCTTCTTCATCCTGCGAAGCCGCTGATCATTTACCTCTGTCTGTGTGGAATGTGTTTTAAAAGGTCACTGTGGCATTGTGAAGGATAGAGCGGATCTGCAGAAGCTGCTGCTCTGTTTATACACGATTCTTATCTCGTGCATGCCACTGATTGGTGTGTGTGTGAAATGATGGGTGCCTAATGGCCTTTGTTTGCACCTGTGCCGGCGACGCTTCCGTGTTTGTGTAATCTCATCTTCCGGGGTCACTAGCATAGAAAGCCCACATGCTCCGAGTGTTTACGTGTTATTTAGTGCCGGGCTGAAATAGCTCATGCTCACCGCATTAGGCGGACAGGCCTTTTGTGTGCTTCACACACCTTTTTCCTCCACTAATCATGGCATATTGATCACACATCTGCTAGTCAATATTTGTTATGCATGGCCTTTTCCAGCTCCTGTCAATATCTGGAGCCATCGGAGATGATTCCACTGAGGGCGCATCTGCCAGGAAGCGGATTATTTGTCCAAACAGCAGGTGACATTGAAAGAGTAAATTTGTATTTGGAATCACCCCCCTCTTCCTCTTCCTCTGCAGCTCAGGTAATATGTCTGCCTTCAGGCTGACTTCTTAATATCTGCA
Organism: Oryzias sinensis; assembly: GCA_037389245.1. Classification (NCBI taxonomy): domain Eukaryota; kingdom Metazoa; phylum Chordata; class Actinopteri; order Beloniformes; family Adrianichthyidae; genus Oryzias; species Oryzias sinensis. The sequence continues at coordinate 6,883,926 of CM074491.1, forward strand.
GCAGCAGTGAAATGTGGATATGAAAATATCAGCAGTGATTTTTCTAACATCATTCAAGGTGCCTTATTAACATTCTGCAGGCAGGTTGCATGATCAGCCACAGCTGAGGCCGCTGCCTGCAATTCAAAGAGCCGTCAGAGAACCAGGAGGAGGAATAGAGTTGCAAACTTCATTTGGCAAAAGTTGCAGACGAACTGCTGGAAAAAAAAATGTTGTTTTGCTAAAAGACTGTCCTAAGAGAAAAAGATGGGAGTTCCTCCGAGTATTCCCTTTAGGTGCATGTGAAAAGGAAATAATTGGAACATTTACATAGTTCGGCCTTTTGGATTAATACGGAATAATTAATTTCTATTTATGGAATATAAATTGGTGTGACAAAAGCTTTTATTAGGCAGAAGTGAAGTAAAGTGGGTACAGAAAAATAATTTCAGCCACAGTTTTGTGAAAAGCACTCAAGACGACCTGGCTGCAGACAACAAGGAGGCGCCTGGCATCATCGGCCGAAAGCGGAAATTATACAAGTTTAAGCAGCAGCAGAAGTTTTTTGTTTGAATACAATATTCCTTCGATATATCGCAGTTCATCTTTCGCAGTCTTGCTGTTTCACAGATTTTTTCAGTTCAATTTAGCATGCTTTTTTTTTTGTTTTGTTTTGTTTTTCAAGTGCACCGTGAGGTCCTTTAGCACAGAAACATCAAACCTACAAGATGTATTGTGTTTGTAACTGTAGGGGTCTTCAGTTAAAGTTTTCTTTTGATTGATACGGTTTGGAAGCAAATTTCCAGTTCCTGCTGATAATGTTGTCTGCAGCCAGGTCTCCTAAAGGATTTTAGGAGGGGATTTCAAAGGAACATTTATGTTTTAAAGTCAAAAGGCTTTAGCAAACACTTTTTAGTGTCTGAGTGTAAAAAAACTTGACAATGGAGTCCAAAATGTTTGAATATGTGGGAGGTATTATGACCCTGGACATACAAAACTGTGGAAATTTTTAAAACGTTAAGGCTTAAACTTAAAACACTGTTCAATTTCTCTCTTAACTAGGGAGGGGTACCGATACTTGGGCCAAATCTGAATTCTTCCCTTACCCCTCCAGCTTCTCCCTATTCCTCCAATTGTAGGGGCATTTGGAGGGAGAGGGGCGTCTGAACTTGTTGTTTTTTTTTATGCGGTTTAGCATCAGAACCAGATAAAAGCCATCCCTACTTTTAACGTCTATAGTTCAGTCATCTAGGAGAGCAAGAGCCAGGAAACTTCTGAAAAATTAGATGGAATATAGGTTCATTTGCTTTAACAATCAATGAATAAGTGTTTGTAAAGATTTAAGAAAAAAGTTTTGAGAAAAATTAAACAACCAAAAAACAATAATGTTGCTACTGGCAAGACAATTTGAAGCTTGAAAGCCTGTGTAACAGGTGGTGGAGTGTTGGGCATTCTAGCTGGACTTAACTGTGTGAGAAATCACTTGTCTCAGCAAGATATAATACGTTCCACTTTTAGACAGCGGTGTGCAAAGTCTTGCCATCAAGTTAGCAACAATTTTGCACTCTTCCGCTCAGTCACTCCAGAAAAACACACGAGGAAGAAAGCAAAATGTTCCCTTCAGGAAGACAAGGCTTTGCTGAAAAATCCAAGTCTCATGAAGCACAAAACCTGTCACAGAAAGCCATATGTTGTGTTTTTGTTTTGCTCTGCATTTTGTCAAGCGACATAGCAAACTCTGCACCTTTACAATGCAGAGATGCCGTTTGGCGATACTGTCACACTGTTATTTGTGTTTTCATATTCGTTTTTTTTTTGTTCTTTTATTTTTATATACAAAAAGGACATGTGATGTTCATTAAAAAAAAAAGTTGGAAAACAGTAAACAAAAGACCCTGGAAAGTTTCAGAGTCTGTCTTAGAGGCAATGCAAAGACCAGAGCTTAAGGAATCGCCTTTGCTGGTTGGAATGGAAGCCGGCCAGGTTTTCCCACACTAAAGGGGCTAATGTGTGGTAGATACCAGATATCAGAAAACACTTCAAAAACAGACAGTTAGAAGATAAACAGCAAACTGATGTGCATCAAATGATCAAGATCATTTAATAACAACAAGAACTCCTGGCAGCCCCATTGTTCATGAAGAGTCCATTCACAAGGTCTTGTATGTTCCTGGACAACATCACAAACCACCATTTTGTGGTGACATTTATAAAGATGGAAGGTCTGTGTAAGAGTTCAAAGCTTTAGAAAAAGAAAGTAGACCCCCATAAGCAGCAGGATTCTGTTATGTATCTGTTGAGGGGGTGCGGTGACACAGAGATGACAGATAAGTGATTTGTCATCTCCGGGAAGCTGTGAAAAGATAAGCACAGTGCTTCTCTGTTTATTGAGAACTTTTAACCGTGACAGAGTGAAGGATTTTCTCCAACAATAAGCTGGATTCTAGATTCTAGGTCTTCTGAGATTCTTTTTTAGGGCAACAACTTTGGAAGTCAGTGCAACTGAAATCAACTTTGATGAGCTTTCAAAAAGCTTTGTTGTGGACTTTCAGAGGAGTGTACTTCAAAAGTTAGCTTGGAGCCGACAGCTTTGTGCCAACAGTGCACTGCTTTGTCAGTGCATGAGGAGCAAAGATGAGAGAAATGGTTGAGTCAACTCTATGCTCCCGGTAAATGAGATAAATATGTCCTGATGTTGTAAAACTGCTTACAGAACAATGAGCAGTTCTCAGAACTGACCCAGGCACTGAAACATGTGATACGTGATGTTTAGCAACCGGCCACAACGAAGTTCACAGCAGATGGTAAAGCGTTTTGCTTTGTGTCAAACAGAGGGTTGTGTTGCTAAGCAGCATCAACAGGAACATTACAGAAGTGCAGACAGCTCTTCCAGACCGAGCTTGAAGGGAAATGAGAGCCGCAGCCGCACAGAGGAGATGATGGATTTAATTGAAAGTGAACTGTTAGTACAGTTGGCTGTTGTTTTAACGTATATTATCACCCAAAGAGATGCAGCTCCACAGATCTCTGTCACAGCTAGCAGAGGAGCCAAAACCTAATATGAACGATGAGTAGTTTGATGACTGCGTTGGCATCTGTGATGTGATCTGCATAGGAACACCTGACCAGGTCTCCACAGGAGTTAAATGTTGTCAGATTCAGTCATTCAGAGCTTTAAAAACAGGAGTCAATTTACTTAGTATCCCACAAGTGACACCAACTCTGTCGGGCAATACAGATGGAGAACATTTGGATGCAGCGCTCTGCAGGATTTTGGCATTGCAAAATTCAAAACTGCAGACACTTGACTTACTTAAAGTGTTGCGTATTGGTGCAAAGCTGTTTTTCTCAGCTTTAGAGTCCATTGAAAATGCATGCATTATGTAAAACGGTCGAAGACTCAAAAAACACAAACACTGGAGCTAAAACACTCGGACCCTCCAAAAACATGGTTCATAGGTTGAGTGGTTACTCTAAATCGCCCCTATCGGTGAATGTGAGCATACATGGGTGTCTGATTTGTTGCCCTGCGACAGACTGGCGACCTGTCCAGGGAATCCCCTGCCTTCGCCCACACGTGGTCGGGATAGGCTCCGGCAGCCCCATGACATCAAAAGGGATAAACGGAATAGAAGGTGAATGAATGAATGGAGCTAAAGATCTGGTGTAGGGTTGAATCTCTGTTGGGGTAAACAGAGCAGCAGAGACGAGACCCAACCCATGCACTGATGTGTCGGTTGCAAGTCAGACAACTCTAGAGCCGCTCTTTGGTGTGAAAGACAAGAGCAGGCTCCTTCTTGGAGGTCGGGTTTTTCGGTAATATTCACCCTTTCTTACTTTATTTTTCTCTCTAAGCTGCACGTGGCTGCATCTATGGTCAATATGAGTTGGCGCTCAATGTGCTCCGGGGGAGGTAGTCTGGTACACCCGTAGCAGCGCCGAACTTTAAACAAACGCAGACGTAGAGAGAAGAGGGTGCAACTACTTGCAATGGGACACCTAAGGTCAGGGAAAATAAACATGGAGGCATTAAATACTCCTTTGTGTTTTCAGAAGATTTGCCTTTTTTGATTTGCTAGATATGAATATAGGTGTTGAGCAGTGGCATACACCACATGCGTTGTAACTTATTTTTGTGTCATTTTCACCCTGTTGTCTGAATTTGAATAAATCCAGGTTATTTCTTGAACCAGATTCATACTGTGCACGAGGACATTGCTTTAAAAAATAAAGTTAAACGAAAGACAAGAGCAACTTGTTTGTGCAAACTGTTTAGTGAATTACTTGTTGATTACAATTTTGATCCAGTAAGTAAGTAACGCAATCAATTACTTTTTAGAAGTAATTTACCCGACACTGGTGGTTGAGAACTGTTACTATGAGATGTAATAATATTTCAGTAGCGTTTTCCTCGTATAACTTTAATTTAGCTTTTTATTTTTGCTCACATCAACCACAAGAAGTTGGGATGAGTGAGGTAACACAGGATGTAAAATATTGCAAACATTTCTTTCTGTTGTGATTATTTAATTTCTTATTTCACAATACTTTTCTTGTCTTATTGATAAAAAAAACAAGTGTCATACTGGATCACTTCTGCCTTAAGACTCCATTGCACATGTGTAATATATCAAGCTGTCAAAAAATAAATAAAGGCTCGAACCCTGATGGATTTTGTGTCTCCTCCCTGAAAAACAGCTATGACTTTAATTCCTGATCTCTGCCTTCATGCGGGAAGAGTCAACAGCAACAACCATATTCTTAATGATGAGTAATTGCATCAAAAACCCATATGGGTTACCTCCCGAGTGAGTCAACAAAGCAAATCTCCTGAATAACAAACGGCGATGTGCCACTAATAGTTAGGCTTTTATGAGAGGATGAGCTAATTACAGCACATCTGCATTGTTCAGGGGAGATTTCAGTTATTGCAGAGGATTTCCCACCACTGTCGGTACTGCTAATGGGAACCCGCGCCACATGTGGCCAACTTTGGTGCTCATTTAATCTCCTGATTAAACGCTGCTTGACCTGCACTCGGAGAAAGAAACATAACTTTTAGCCGTTTTGTTGTGCACCCCAGTTTCAACTCTGACAGCAGGATATAATTCACGGGTGTCATGCAGAGCAGTAAATGAGAGGCTCATCAGTAAACTAACAGCAAGCAGATGACAGAAATTTACATCGCAAACATTAAGTTAACGATTTTACTTAATGCATGCAGAAAGTAATTGAGCAGTAAGGATGGTCCCCGAGCTGCAGCGTCATGCTCTGCATCAACACAGTTTTATTTCACACATTTAGCAGGTTTACCTTACATAATAAACCATTTTTTTCCCTCCAATTCTCTTGTGCTATCCAATGGGGTCCAGATGACCCGATCCTTACATTGACGTGTTCTCCCTACCATGACAAAGGTGGATAAAAGTGAAGAGGATTTCATGTAATCCATGGACACCAGTGAAGATCACAAATCATTGAAGAAAAAAGGTTCAGCGCACTGTCTAGTGGGGTCTAGATGACCCAACTCCCAACGTTCCCAATGTGGGCAATCAAAAACAATTAAACAAAAAATAGGTTTTTTAAATTGTCGTCAGGCAATAAAAAAAAAGAATCTTGAACAGAACACATAAAGAACGTTTCTATTCTCAGCATTTACCATTTACATAACTATGAACAATTCCACAAGCTGTTTTAGGAATAAGGACGGAGGAGCTTTTCAGCATGCTGTCTTAGGTATTCATCTAAATTTATCAATTTATTTCAGAATATTTGTCCGTTTCACATGAATAACTGCTTTTCGTTAGAAAAATATTTTCATTTAAGTGCATAAATAGGAAATATTGAAATAATTCTAAAATGCATCATGCAATTGTGACATATAAACTATACCTAACTATAAATGGTAATATAGAGTTCAAAGCAGCTTGCATGCAGAGCACCCCTGTGTTAAGGCAATCCTTACTGCCAATGCAGCTCCATTCCCTGAAAACTGTGAAGCTGTGGAACAGATATCTGACATCATGAACTGTCCAACAAATGTCCAATTTGCAACATCCTACAGTTTTACCGTCAGGAATATACGTATACGGAGAAAGTAAAATGCTTGTGAAAAAATGTAAGAAAAAAAAAGCCCAGATTTTCTCATGTGAAATATATAATGTTTAAATTTTTTTGCTATTTGAATGTATTTTTTAAAATATATTTTAATGATATTAGATAAGCTACGAAAATATAGTGATATGAGTGCTGATCAAAATAGATGTCACCTGATGAATGAAGCACACAAAGGCTTTTTCACAAAGTCTTAGATGGGCTCGGAGAGCTTTATTTTGTTCAAACATTTATTACCTGTACAATTATCTTTTATATAGAAATTGGTTTGACGAATTTGTAAACAAAATACCCTTTTTTTTTTTTTACAACAGCACAGATCAAACTAGTGGTTTTTAGTGAACAGAAGTGATTTACTTTATGACATCCTCACTTTTGGCTTAGTTCTGCTGCTGTTCTGAACATTTATCATGAGACACACTGTAATATTTTTACTGGAAGCCCGGAAGAGTTCGGAGAAGGTAAAAATGAGTCAATTTTAGATGATTGAGCTTCAACCATTAAGTTAAGTGTCATTTAAGCACTTAAAGCCCAGGTTTTGGATATAAAGAAGATTTGCCTTTAAAGTTTAGACTCTAAATATGTCTCCTGAACTGATTTTTAAACTTCTGCTCTTTAATGTTGCACATAAATGTGAACTTCTGAGCCTCAGTTAAGTATAACTACCTCAGATTTTATGAATCTTCATGCATTTCTAGAGCAGCGCTGACGTTTGCTTCTGCATCTACAGCAGCAGAGCTGAGAGACATGCGGTGTAGCTGCCAAACGGTTTGTTATGTAACCTCAAACCCTCAGTAGTCAAGCTCGTTATTATCATATTGGCCAAACAGAAGGATTATTTATGCCAGTGTCATGAGCGACGATCATGTGAATATCACTCCTGGAGAAGAGCTGCAAAAACTTGGACACAGTGTTATGTAACGTCACAAAAACACGTCTATCTGAAATGACAAGATATTTTATTATTATTATTTTTTTAAGAAACATTGTTCTGCCGCTCTTTGAATTTCGGGGACTGTTATTTTTGATTGACAAAGCTTTGCGAAAAAAAAACATCTAAATAAAAAGGAAAACTCTTTTTTTATCCCACAACTTGCTTTTATTTTGAAGGCAGTTGACTCCATGCACATCTAGTAGTACTATATGTTAAGGTCATGTGTCTGCGTGTGAATCGTGGTAATATGTGGCATATTAGAGCCCCTTCTTTCAGGCAGATCCCCAGTCACTGCACTAAAACTTTGAAGTGTGTTCGAGAACACATGAGCTGTGATTGCTGCGACCGTTTCATTGTGCAAACTGCCACTCTGACACATGTTGAACATCTGGGATTTAAGAAGGAAGGACTAAGCTTTTTAAACATTTAAGCCCCTTCACGATGCGCTAAGTCAAAGGAGGATTAGACCTTTTTGGAAATGAGCAAAAGAAAAAAGAGGAAGGCTCATTTAGACAGTGTGTGCTCAGCAGCTAGGCCGTTACAGTGGACAGTAACATGAGGAAGAGCTGACATGGCCAGATTTTGGATTTGACGGACACACAAATCAGTCTTTATCACATTTGTCCAATCGCTGTTCAACTCCATTATCCTAAAATCCTTTAAATTAGTGGTCCCCAATTCAGGGTATGGATCGGTTGTTGATATTGATATATTGATCTGTTTGAAAAGTGCATATTTGATCTTTTCATTTGTAATGGCCTTCAACACCCTTGCCTCCCATGCAAAATCTTCTGCCTCGCTCCCGTCCCCCCATATTTCCGTCCCATCCCCTGGGGAACAGGAGGGAGTCTCTGCCTGCCTACAGGTCCCCCTTATAAAATATTCTTGACCAATGGCAAAGCTAGAATATTTTATCAAGAATTAGTTGGATGTGGTGAAGAGATGTGGATGTGGTTTTTCAAAATAAAACTTCCTCCACACTCCGATTAGAAATAAAACAGAAAAAAATGTAGATTGTGTTTTTTGTCTGCGGCCAAATGTTGTTGTTTCTCTTTCGGCTTTTCCCATCAGGGGTCGCCACAGCGAACAAGTCGCATGGTAAACTTGGCAATGTTTTACGCCTGATGCCCTTCCTGACGCAACCTTCTCAAAGCAACCGGGCTTGGGACCGGCACAGAAGTAGAGAAGGGAACAGGGAGCAGCCCGGATTTGAACCCTGGTTTCACGGACGGAAGGCGCCGCAAACCAGCACGAGCTAAACCGGCTCCCTGTCTGCGGCCAAATAATGGACAGATAAAAGATGATTTTGCTGTGGAGTAAAATTATTTGTGCATTCTCATAAATGTATTTCCATCTTCATTTTAAAGCCAAATGTAATCAAAATGTACTTTCAAGGGCAAACAAATATGTAGATTAAGAAACAGAAAGCAGGGAGCAAACTACAGCTGGGTTATTACAAATGATTAAAAACAAAGAAACTGATGCATATGCTCTGTGCTCTGTGTGTACATGTGCATGTAAAAGTGTTGTTATTTGCACTTGGCTCATCTGCTTCCTGTGTGCGATGACTGTACGGGCCACAGCCCCGAGGCCCGGACCGCCACCAGCAGCTGAGGCGGTGCCAGGAGGTTGGAGGCACCAGCTGGAGGTAGCGGATGAGAGACGTACCCTTCAAAGTTGGAGCGATGATGCAGGGGAGCGGAGCCCCAGCTCTCATTATGCTCTAACCATCAGCTGTGCAGATGGGCGGACATGCAATGAGCATCACTCACTCCGAAACGCAAAACGACCCGTTTCAACAGTGCTTATCAGAACGTTGATCTTTTTTGTGTCACCACTTTCTCCCAGACCCACAGCAGGACATTTTTCCTTTTAAACATCTGGAGAGAGAAAAAAATCCAGTTGCTGGATGAGTTTTATCGCAGAGATCCAGGTTGGTCTGTTCTGAAACAGTTTGGGCAAACAATGCAACAAGATGGAGGACGCCCTTTGTCTTTTTGTCAGTTTTGTTTTCATAAAGCAAGTCTCCAAAGAGAAATAATGCTTAAGCGCTTGTATACAGCCGTGTGTTCTCAGCACTCTTGGGCAGTCATGAGGAAAAGCAAGCACACGGCAAAAAACTGCAGAGCGCCTCAGAGCTCGCTCTAGCGTTATCCCCGCTGCCAGCGCCGCTGCTCGCTGCAACGCCACGCTGTTTATCTCTCCATTGTTATAGAGGAAGTTCAGTTGATAATCACAGTATTCAGTCAGCGTTCCAAAGACATCACTAAATATTTAGTTTAGGTATAAACCTAGTGAGTTTTTCCACAAACTTGTTTACAGAATCAAATACAAACTCACTGTTATGAACCCGGTTTGCACATGATGTGAGCAGAGAAAGTTTTTTTTTTATTTTTTATTATATGCAATGGGGCAGCAGGAAGCAATTTAAGAGTGTCTGACAGCCTGTTATGACTTATAACTACTGCACCATGGAAACGGCATGACATTTAAAACCATGTTGAGCGGATCCAGCTTGAGGGATTTGGAGACATCTATTGTCAAAATTTGTAAACTGTTAAAAGAAAAAAAAACACGACACCAGCCGTGGGTTTAAAAAGGTTTAAAACCTTCTTGGGAAAGAAGTAAAACAATACTAAGAAGTTGGATCAGGGACATTGGTGAAGGAAAACCTGGAACGGACCTGATCATTTCATTTAAAAATCAAAAATATTTATTCATAAACTCCTGCATAAATTATGTTTTAAAAAAAAAAGAAACAATAATAAACTCCTGAAGGTACTATTGATTATTTGTGTCGACACAACCAAAAGTTAAAAGGATGGAAATCAACAAACTACAAAAATGTATACCATAGTCCCGGTTAATCCTCTATTCTGATTGGCAGCAGGACGTCCTTTAAGTAAGGGTTAATGGCCGACGAAGTGTGCATTATCACTTTTTAACGAACGCCGTGAAAGCCTTAATCATCCAACGCAGAGCGGAGGACGGTTGCTTCCGCGAAGTGCGTTAAAAAGTGATAATGCACACTTTGTTGGCCATTAACCCACGTATACCATGGTCATTTACTAAAGAAATAAATATTAACCATTTCTTAGTCATTAATTCTTGTTTTTTTTTCCAATTTAGATAGTTTTTTTCACGAAAAGCGGACTATTTGTTACATGCTGCTGCGCCTTGTCATGGTAACGTGACAAGCATCGCACCCCCGCTGCAGTCAAGATTTGGCGATATAAAGCGATGTACATATGCTGATCGTCCCGGTAGGTTAAATAAAGCATCAGTTCAGAGAGAAAGTTCGCCTCTTACCGCTTGTTTATGTCCAGATGATGAAGCTAAAGGTTGTTTTAAAGAAGCCGGCGCAGTGATACAGAGGTTTTGAGATAGACCTTGAGAAGAGGGTAAATAATTCTCTTTGAAATGATGCTTTGGATCACTAAATGTGACGTCCAGCTTATATACCACTTTCCTCCGCTGCGGCAGAGCAAGGTCAGTGCAGGCTTGGTACCCGTCACCATGACAACGCATTGCACCGCGCATCGAATAGTCCGCTTCTTGTAAAAAAATGATTCAGATGTAAAAAAATAACAAGATTAAAGTATCATTGTTTAATTTAATATTTGTTTTGTAAGTAACTAAGTAATTGACGGTTCAGGTCTCCACGTTATCCATTATTTTTGATGGATATAATGTCATCTATATATCAACAAAACATTAAACCAAAAAAACAAACTTCATCACCTAAAACACCAGTTTCCTTCTTTGGTCCAATGAAAAGCATTATTTTAAGCACCTCTGCCATATATGTTTTTGACTTAAGTCAATGAATCTGAGCGACTTGGTTTAAAATTATTATAAAAAGTGTCTGTTTTTATTTTGTGTCTAATAATTTTACATTCATGAGACGTGTGGACGTTGCCTCTTACCACACCCGTTTCCGTAGAAACCACTGGATTTAACAGCGTTACAGTACGACTCCTCAACATAAAACCATCAACTTTGATTTTAAAAGTGAGCTAAACTGACAGAAAACAACCTGAATTATATAAAATCGCTGTTCAGCACCACGTTATGAATTACATAGGAATGCAGAAAAAGATTCATCTCAACAAGAACCTTTCCAGTAGATAAACGTTTTTTTCCATTTCCTACTTCCCCGGAGACAAAGTTGTGTTAAGCGAAGCAAAAACCTCCTCAGTCATCAAAAAATCTTATCAAAGACGAGGATTACAACCCAGATAAGAAGATCTGAGTAAATATAAACATGCGCTCTTTTCTCACACTGGTGACCAAATCCCTTATGTGTGACTTAGTGGATTCCCTGTGAACATAATCCCTTCTTACCGCACACCTGGGAAGTGTTGGATATAATTCTCTAAATTAAAAATGCTAAATCAGGAAATATGGGAATTACTGTGGAGAGTTGCTGTGCCTTCAGACTTAAAGAAAATTAGCTAGAATGACTTTTGCAAAAGTAAAAGCAAAGTTTGACAATATCTTAAATGACTTCTTTTTCAAAATAAGTTTGACTTTGTTAGATTTCGTTTAACTATATGTCGTTTACAGTTTTGTTCCAAAGAAAGTGAATGAGGAGCAGACCCAAGTTTTGAAAGGTTTGTTTTACTCAACCCTTTAGTAAAAAATGAAATAGAAAGGAATGAGGAAAAAAAGAGAATTTTGAACAGATGTGCACTGAGCTGTAAAATGACAGAATTGCTTTGAACTTGCACATAGAACATTTTTAATTAAAAAAAAAAATGTTTTTTTTTCTTTGGAAAAATGATTTTTTGGGGGTTATTTTTTTGCTGCACCCAAACTTTGATCCAAAACACTGATTGAGGGGATCTTGATGCAGAGTGGTAAGAGTTTGTAACCTATTGGAGGATAAATGTGTCCATTAATTTTATTGATGTTTATTTCCCTGACCATATCTGACCAAAAGAGAGATTTTTTAGCAGAGACGGAGCAGAGCAAATGCTTAAAACAGCTGGGTTTTTTTTACACTTCGGTTTGTTTTTTTTCCAAGTCTTCACAGCTCAGTTCTGGCCAAACCTAGAAAGCTACAAGGAAACAAGTAACACATGTAAAGAGAAGATATTTTGTTGGCAAATACTCCACCATAAGCTTGGACTGGGGTTTGTTCATGAGTGCAGAAAATCTCTTGCTAAGTGCAGTTTTAGCAGAATCGTTCTGCAGTGACGTACAGCAGAAATCAGGACTGAACTGCACAAAAACATGGATGTCTAAAGACATAAAGGGGTAATGAAACACCATCCTTCAATGGCTGAAGTCTAACAGAGCTCAGGAAATAGTCAAAACTCATTACACAGGTAGGAATCAGTGTATTATGCTACAGCAAAAGAAGGCTAAGCTTTGTAATCCTTCCCTGTCCACCCACAATAGATCCTGCTATTTTATCCACAATGAGCACAAACTGCACCGGCCAATTTGGATAAGAGGGCTTAGTCACCTGATATGTAAGAAACTTGGTATATTTTTTTATTATAATACATACTTTTTTGGCATCAATTTCCATATAGTGTTTAATCACTGGAAGAACAAATAAATGATGTTTGAGCAGCCCTAAGCCAATGGGAATTACCTCACAAAGCAAACTACGTTAATTATTAGAGACTAAAACATGTTCACCACTGTTAAAACTAAAGATGAAGATGAGATTCTTCCATCAAAGAGCTAAAGACAGATACACACAGAGCTACAAGGAAATCACCAGTAAATTTAAAATACATGAAAAAAAAAATCAATTTGCAGGCTAGCAATTGTAAATAAAAATATTTTAGAAATATGTTTGTTTTATCGTGCATCCTGCTGAGCTAGCAGAACATTTTTTGTAGTTTTTCATTAGTGTAATTTTATGTTTTTAGCTGAAGATCATTTTGAAATATTATTTGGGTTAACCTAAAACCTTGATTTAAAATATTTTCAATGTTTCACTTCAATGTTTGTGTTTAGAAGTCAAGACTCCCCAAGCTGTTTTAAATAATCTTTATTATTGTTTTATTCAAAATCTTAAAGCTTCAGAGAAGCTAATAGTCCCTAATTTTGAGGTTTGGCTACAGATGCCTTTATAAGCCGATAAGTTTATAATTTATGCTTTACTTGTATATTAATTCTTCTAAATTACTTATTTTTTGTCCATTTTTTGACATTTGGACCTAAAGCCTGTAAAAGAAAATGTCTGTTCCCAATGCAGAATTTTATTGGGACGCAGGAATCAATCACCTTTGTGGCAAGAACAATTGTTGTCTTGCAAGAAAAATAATATTTTCAAGAAAGTTTTTGTTAAAGCAAAATAGTTTTAGTTTGAAAAAAAAAAACCTGTTTATTAGAATTCCTAAAAAATAAAATTTCTTAAAAAGATCCTTTTTCTTTGCCCATTGGTAAATATTTTCTGGCTTATAAAAATGAAAATTTGCTGATAGGGGAAGAATTTTTGACTCTTTAACGGCCCTGCAGTGTGACCAGGAGAAAGAACCGATGCTCCTCACCGGGTGCTCATGATGGCCTCCGGGGTAAATAAAGTATTCAGGAGGAAACAAATAAATTTACATCAAGTAGCAAAACCTGTTAAGCCATGACAGTAATCTCTCAGCTGAGATCACAAAGAGGATCTGTCTTTATGCGAGGTAAGATTGTGTTTACTTTTGTGCTCAAACGGACGGTGAGCAGCAGCTCTTTCAGTTGGGAGTTTTCCAAACAGAAATAAATCTCAAACCCACTTGAATATGAGGATGAGCAACAGAGAAAAAGTAGGAAGAGCAGTTGGAATTTCAGGTTCAAGCTGGGCTTAAAATGGTCCAAACTTGTTTTATTTAGACTTTTTCGTTTGTTTCTGAAGAAGAGAAAGAGAGTCCATCAGTCTGTGCCTGACATGTTTTTAATTCACTACTGCCAACTAGTTCACCTTGAATCCTCTGCACTTGAACATTCTCACACTGTTTCTAACTTTTGCCCCCTGAATGTTTTACATCTATTGCATTTAAAAACACTTTTCTGCACTTAATTTTAAATTGTAATAATTCCAATCGTATCGTTTTATTTTTTTATTGTTATCATGTTTTGGGACCTACTGACTTCCTAACCAAGTCACCCTTGCAATACAGATCTTGATCTCAACAGGTTTTTTAGCTAGTTAAATAAAAGATTACTAAAGAAATAAAAACGTTTTTTCCTGCTTAAAACAAAAGCAGAGCTTGAACAAAAATGGAAAATACATTTAAATGCATTTAACTGGTCATTAGTGTGAGATGTGGACGCCATGATTCTAAAAACCTTTAGGCTTTAGACGCGCATGGAAATTATGGGCCAATTTTTTTTAAATTATGGGCACTGGAAAAGTCATAACCAGCTTTAACTGAATGAGAGACGTGACTTCATTTCAGCTGAAACCACAATTCCATCAAAAGCGACTTAAAAAAAAACCCACTGAACTTGGCTCCACTGAAAAACCCATCTTTCAGGATTTTGCACTTCCTCTGAACCTTTTCCTGCTGATGAATTCAAGGTAGATTCACAATTACAAAACTAAGATAAGGACAGTCAACAAAAACAGAGGCATTTTGTCGACTGTCACAAGTAAACAGAGAGCAACAAGGCTGGAAGCCAAATCAAGGATTTGCAGGAGAAAGATGCAAAAGTTATGGAAAAATAAAACATAAGCAAAACTCTTGAAGGCAGACTGCACATTCTTGTGAATATAATCTACAAAAGCTTCACCTTGTTAATAATGCTGAAGAAAAACGGTTTTTAGTGTTTTGATAAGTTTCTGAAGTCAAATACTTAACATTGGTTTGTTGTTCCCTTGCCAAAGTTGTGCACAAATGCTGTCATCTATGAGGGCACAAACTTCATTTCTTTTCCAATCTCTTGTCACAACAGGGTTTCATGAAAAGGATCCACACGCAAGAAGTTGGAGGCAGCCCTGAGGAGTATTTAAATTACATTTTCAAAAAATAAAAACACAATAAAAAACTAAATGCTCAAAGCTAATGTAAACAGAAGTGCAATTTAAAGGACACACAAAGAATAACCAAAAGAAAGTCCTTTGTTTTTTGCAACCCGAGCTGTTAAAGTGAACACAGCTGAGGTAATTAACAGCAGCCAAAGTTTAGCACAGAAAGGAAACAGGAAGCAACTCGTGGAAGACAAGAACTTAACAAAATAAAACAGGAAGTTAAAAAACACAGGAAATGGAATCTAAAATGCATTCAGTTGCAAATGTCATATCACAAATGTCATATCACTCACTTTTGGCATGACAAATTTGCAAAGACATGAACATTAAAAGTAGCACAGAAGCAAAAAAAAGGTGCAATTAAACATAATACAATCCTACTTTTGCCATTGTTTTCGTGATGAGTTCCAATTTTACAGCTAAAACTGGTCTAAAAAACACAGAATACTGTTGTAAAGTAATGTAGTGTCTGCACAATGGTAGTTTGTGATATTTGGTTTGTTTCACAGTGCATCTTTTAATGCATTTGTGCTATTTTGTCCCTTCAGTGATGTGAGTTTTTTAATATTGTGACATTTTAAAATGTAAATACACGCATGTTTCCATGAAATGAAACTGAAACTGCTCTACGGTGTTTTTCAGAGCAAGCAGAAACACTCAGTGAAGTCATTTACAAATAGAAAATAGTGTGAGTATTATCTTTCAACAAAAATGTAAAAACAATACTCTGCACTAGGCCTGCACAATATACCGCAAATTTATCGTTATCGCAATATTCAGCTCTGCAATATGCGTATCGCAAAAGACAGCGAATATCGCAATAAATCACAAACCCAAAATGTGTTAAAACAATCGTATGGCAGATTGACACATTTAACGAATCAAATAAATCCCTTTATGCTTTGACCAATCAGATGGACGCCTTCCCATTGTTGACCAATCAGATGGAGGCCTATTATGTTAGATGTTTGTCCCCCATGTCGATGAGGGCCATTTGGAGTATCATTTTTAAACTGTTGCAATGAAATGGGAATGATGTTTTTGTTTAATTTTCTATTTGTTTATTTACCGCAAATTTATCGTTATCGCAATATTGATCACTAATATCGCATATCGCAAGTTTTCCTCATACCGTGCAGCCCTACTCTGCACCTAAACCAACCAATGCATAGTATTATTTCATGTTTTTATTTCAATTTGATCAAATGTTCTGTACATATACATCTGTTGCATTTTCTCATACAAACCAATTTTTAGGAATAGTTTTGCAGCATTTTTGTTCCCATACATGCCAGTCTTAATGCTATGAAGCGAACTTAACTATTTTGGCTTCTTCAAGAGTTTTGGGGAAATCAAATGGCTAAAGACTGTGATCAGTGGACAATCTGTTACTTTAGCTGAGACTTATCTGATACTTTTGAGACAGAATTACTAGTAGAATGATCATTTAGGACAGGATTTTGATAAATATAATGGCAAAAACTCAAATTTTTGCTTCATGCTAAATCTATTTAGAAAAAGGAATTTATTTTGTATCTTTTTGTAAATTGATAATGTTTAGGTTTGTTGTTATGATC
This sequence comes from Oryzias sinensis, assembly GCA_037389245.1. NCBI lineage: Eukaryota > Metazoa > Chordata > Actinopteri > Beloniformes > Adrianichthyidae > Oryzias > Oryzias sinensis. Next base: position 6,900,505 of record CM074491.1, read on the forward strand.
AATTATAAGGAGGGTTTTTGCTCTAACGCTTAATGGTTGTAATTAAAAGGAAAAAGTCTTACAAAAATAACACAACTTTTACAGCTTCAGAACAGTTGGAGGATCAATCTTCACGGTTGCTCTAATAAGTGTAAACAATTACTCTGTAAACTAACTTAGCAGCCACAGTGGCAGATCTGCTAATGAATTATCTGAACTCTATATTGCCCTGATGGTAACCATAGGGAGTCACAGTGGGGGATGGCTGACTGTCAAACAGGCCTGCAGTGTAGTGCTTCCATTGTGCCTCATACAGGCGTGATGAAGTGGCTCCATCCATCTTGTTGGCTCCTGGTAAAGAACAGGCTCATTTGGCCGCAGAGCTGATGACAGATGGGAGGAAATGCAAGCTTTTCCCTCCAAAAGGGCGGGACCCCTGGCTCTGAAAATGTGTGGACTGAACTGTGTGTCAGAACAACTAGCAGCACCACCACAAGAAAAGGGTGATGTCTGGCAGTATGGTCCGCTTTTGTTTGACGTCACTGAACTTAACACTCGTCACTGTGATCTTGTTCAAACTGTTGTCTATAGTGGCGCACTTGGACCAATGCTTTCAATAAGAACCCTAAAAATAGTAGAAATGTCTTTCTTTTGTTAAAAAAAGACAAGTTGTTGATATAAAACATAAGTCAGACAGAAGATCACCAGTAATTAATCCACTTTTTACCCTTCCACACAACGGCTTTAGCTCCAATGTTTACATTCTTTTGATGACCTTAAACCTTCAACCGTTTACTCAATGATTCCAGCTGATTCTACTGGAGGAAACTTCACGCCTCTGGGGTTCTGTTTGTGCCAAAAATAAGTTTGTGCGTCGACTGTCTATGTCTTTTGTCTATGTCTACTGAGCGAGTTTATTGAACATTGGTTCATGTCTAAGTACTACTAAGCAACATGCTTCTTTGATTATTTCTTTGTATTTGCTTTGTGATGTTTAAAGCTTGCTTTATGTTTAAGACTTTGCATTTGTCTTCATTATTGTCGTTTCCCCATGTCATCTCTCCACATGGTCAAGAAAGTCCTTTGTAATCATAGTGTCGTTGGGAGACTTTGGAAAAAGTTGACAAACGATAAGATCTAACGACACGACATGGGAAAACGACGTCCCCCTAATGACGCTACCAACGGTTGCTAAGGACGTTCCTGAAGACATAGTGAGACGTCATGGGGAAACGAGAATGACAAAGACAAATGCAAAGTTTTACACATAAAGCAAGGTTAAATTACACAAAACAAAAAACAGAGTAATAATGAAAAAACATGGGCACGCACTAGATATGGCTTAGTAGTACATTAATATGAAACAATGTTCAATGAACCTGTCAGTAGACGAAGACAATGGACAAAAGACAGACAGTGGACGCAAAAACATATTTTTGGCACAAACAGAAATCCATACCACGACATTATGCATGATTGACAATAGAAAAAGGCTGTTGTTCTCATTAAGGCAATAAAGACACGTTTTTAGGAGTTACTGGATCTATATAGTAATTCCTTGCCAACTTCAACAAACTGTTGTTTGTGTGCCTTCTGTTCAAGCTGCTGCCGTATTCTGCTGCACTTTACGGCAGCAAACTGTCGTAGTATATTTATGATATGTAGACTTCTAGTAGAGTATTTATCTGTAATAATAGGCTTGAAATATATACAGTAGTGCTGGTCAAAATAATGAAATAAAAAGAAAAAACAAATCTGATCTCTGATTCGGGAAACATCTGATTTCAAACAACTCTGAAACTACGTGATCAGGCTCGACTTCAGGTGATCGGATCGGGACATCAACGTTAAAACAAATACTTGTTAAAAAAAAATAAAAAACAGATCTAGAAACTACCTTTTTTTTCATAAATGCAAAATGATACAGACACTAAAACTCTGTTCTCCAATGGCTTTATGCCTCAGTTAATTTGTGGTAGCTTTTATATTCAAAATAAAGTCAAAATGCCCTAACAGTCAGTTGTACTTCCATAAAAGTGATAACATGGAGGAACCTTTTGCAACAACAGGAAGTGTACGTAAGTTATTGTGTTTTCGATCTTTCTGCGCTTTTCCCTCTGTGACTTTTCCCTGATGTTGTAGCCTGTAAGTGAACCCCAGAGTGATTAAAGTCAGGAATGGAAAATGGGCTCTTCTAAAATAATGACGTTACAAGCTGTCAGGAAATTCTTGCATAATTACACATGTTGTTCAACAATACACAAAGCTTAGTGCTAATTGCTTTCCGTGTGAATGTGTTACCTTTGTCTTTGGGTTTTATTTTTATTTTTTTTAACTGGCAGAGATAATAAAAGGTTAGAGCCGCTATCTGCACAGTGCAGACAAGCCAAAATCAGCACTTTCACCACTCTGATTACACAGGTATCAGCATCAAACAGCCCTAAGCTGCCGGAAAGATGCTAATAAAGCTTACAGTGACAAGTTGCTCGTGAATAATAGGTTCTAAATGCAGTGTGCTGCAGAAGCATTAGACTTTGCATCATTTTTTACTTTGAAATTACAATATAGCTCTTTAGTCAATAGAAAAGACGTGATGAATGCTGTCACCCGCTCCGGAAACCCCCTTATGCTCAAGGACATGCACACACGCAGACCCAAATATCCATATGTTCTTCCAAAGTGAAGTGTCATTTATATTCTGCTTTATTACAAAAAATTTGCATTAATTTAAAGTTTAGCTCTCCCAAAGTTTTTCCAAAAGTGATGCTGCAGGCTGACAAAGCTGACATGTAATTTAGAAAAATGTTTTTTCATTTGATGAAACTTGATCTGATAAAATATATGACGCTTTGTTGGGTTTGGAAAGTAATTTGGATTATTATGTTTGAGTTCTTCAAGTTTTAAACACTGAAGGTTTGTTTTAAACAATGAACTTTTTTATAAAGAAAACAAAACAATGAATGTTTCTATCTTTGCAGCTTCATTTACCTCTGAGGAATGGATCCCACAAATTGCTTCATTTCAGTGAAAAAGGTCACTTGAGTTTATACCTCTTGTCCTAGTCTGGTTACCGCAGTCTCCATGTCCTTCCAGACGTGGGTGGAGACCCTCTACACCTCTGAGGTACAGTTACAGGTGAACATCACCAGTTTGCACATAGAGAGGAGCTACATGAATGCAGAAAGACTCTGATGTCAGAGACGTCTCTGATCATCATCAGTTCTCTACTGATTCAAGACATTTTGAGCTCAAGACATTTAGTTTAAGACACTCAAGACATGTCCATGGCTGGATGTAGAAGAGCTGTTGGTGTAGGACTCTCCCTGTCCATACAGGATTTTCCCACACTTTACTCTGAAAAAAGACTTCTCTTCAGATCTTTTCAGGCAAGACTGAAGAGAAAAATAAAAAAAATGACTGAGAAGCTCTTATACCTGCATCTTCCTTGTATCAACAGATTTTGTCATTTTTTAGTGTCCCAACAATGGAATCGCACTATTTTGAGGAACATGGTGACCAGCCTTCTGTTAGGAAACCTAAGACTCTATGTGGCACAGTGAACCAGACAATGAGCTGTTTAATTCCATGTTTCATTTGATTGTGTTAAATCTGGCACAGTTTTGATGTATTTGTATTTTTGCAAACGTTTTTATCTCTTCCTGTCACTGGACTCATCATAACTCTTGCCTTTTAACATGTAGGCTACCAAACGATTTTGAAACCTTGAAATAATGCACCTCACTGTTTTATCATATTTTCTTATGTACATTTATATCTGACAGGCAGGCAGGGAGCTGGGGCAGTCAGGCAAATAGGTACCGTACATAAAATCTCTGTGCAGCTTCTAGGTCAGATTAGAAATGTAATCAAGTTAAATGTCAAACTACGAAATTTCAAACTTTAAATAACTGCTGATGTACAGTCTATATCAGAAACAATGTGTGTCTTGCTTTTTAATTCTTTTTGTTATGTTTAGTTAGAGCTGTTCCCACAGCAGCAACAGCATTTAAATACATATTTTTTTCACAGCACAATAAAGCCAGACAAAGAGTAGCCAATACAAATGGGACTTTAGGAAAACATTTGATTTTATCAATTTCATTGATTTTACTGATTTATCGATTTTATTGATTATCACCATTTGGTTATCACCATTATTATCACCACCATTTGATTATTGTTATTGATTATCACCCACTATCACCATTTCATATGTGTGCTGGGTTTTATTTCTCCATACTGGAAACCGTTTTTAATACTGATTTTGTCTCATATTAATTGTACAGCACTTTGTAATCTGGATTTCGAAAAGTGCTATATAAATACATTTTGAGAGTTTGAGCCTTTCTATATTGGGAAACATGCACTGAAACTATAACTGATGTTCATTTAGAGACCTTAAGAAGCTTTGATTACATTTACTTTGAAATTGTTTATTTTTTTAACATATTTATGTCTTATTCTATTTTTAGACTAGCTGACAACTGTAACACAGGAGTTTTACTAAGGAAGAGACAAACACGTATTTTCTGAAGTGAATCAAAGCGGATGGGGGTGAAAAAACCTAATTAATGAAACTGTCATATGGAAGCTAAAATAAATTAAGCTAAAATTGACTTCAATATTTTTTGTAGATTTTTTTTGTAGATTTGTAGAAACTGATCAATCACATTTTATATGTTTGTGTCTTTCCTGACATTCACAGTTTGAAAGAGCTTTTTTTCTTTAATTTGTGTTTAACATCTGTTTTTATGAACAGAGCATAGACGTGGTGTTACATTATTTTAACCACAAAATTAGCACAAGTAAAGATGATTCAAAGGCTTTTAGTTGAGTTTTATTCATTTAATTTGTCTACTGCATTTTGTCTTTATTATCATGTTGACTCTCCTGACTAGCTTTCTCAGACAAAAGCTTCTAGTTGAGGCTGTGTGACCTGTGCAAGTGTAAAGAAAAAGGGACTTCTGCCACTGCAGCTTTTTAAAAATCCACTCTGATGGAAATGTTTCTTTTTGTTGTTGGTGTTCTTAACATGTTTTTGTGTTATTTTCCTGGTGATGGAGGACATATCTAAAGAAGATTAACTAGAACTTGCATTTCTGAGTATTTGTTTTTTCAAATTGTTGTGAATCAGGACGAGATAAAAAAAAATGCCATCTGAGAAAAGATTGCATTTCTGACAGAAATGCTCCCTGCTCCGCTCCATTCTGATGGATCCACTTGCAGACAAACAGATCCATGTCCGTCTTTGTTTTCCTCGTCTGAGCTGGAATCTAGATCAAACTTTACCGCTGGAAATCTCTGATACGATCCCCCTTTTTATTGCACTACTAATGTTTGTTGGGTGTGTGTGTGAGGGGCTGCAAGCTAGCTGGAAAGATAGTAAACAGATTGCTTTCATCAACGGGGAGGCCAAGGGGGCGGAGATGCTCCACACCAACAATCCTGCCCACATCTAAGAGGTAAATTTCTAATGAACTTCTGCTGCTCTGTTTTGGCTAAAAACAGCATAATCATAGTTAAAAGACCACTGGGAACACTTTGAAAACACATCAAAAGATGGTCAGAGTGAAACTTTATGTCACTTTAGGGATTTTTAAAGTCTACACAATATTTTGTTTTTTGGTTGCAGTTCATTTTGCCTAAATTGCAATAGCTATTTGTTAAATAGCTGTGAATTCTGTTGCAAGTGGTAGACGGTGTATATTTATGTGAGCTTTTCTTCTGAGAAGACCTGAAGCACTTTACAGTCACAGCCCTGTTCACCCATGCGCACACACATTTACCCACTGATCCCCCATCGCTGCCGATCACTGACGCAAAACCTTTAACCACCACAAGCAATGTGGGGTTTAGTGTCTTGCCCAAGGACACATGGGCAGGCAAAGTGGGAACCATACCTGAGTTCTTCCTATCAGAAAGTTTACCACTCTACCTCTCCACCACAAACAATCATATATTGAAAATATTCTTATATTAGATTAAAAAAAATGAAGGAGTAGCATTCATATATTTCTCCCTCTGTAAAACATATAATAGAAGAAAATATTGTTCTTTTGCTCAACTTAAAACCAACACAAGCAAGGAAAATTAACGTTTTTTTTTTCATTTGCAGGTATAGTGGATTATGGGTTATCACTGAGAAACAGAATAAAACAAAGGAGAAAGGGGCTAATTGTCAGCTTTACTCCTTAGCGATCTATAGAGGTTGGGCCAGAGGCTGAAGACAGCAATTCTAGCAAGTGACATCATTTCCAGGAAGTGCTGTTTATTCTCAGAAAATCAGGCCAAGCGCATTTTGCTGTTCAAATGTGTGACTGTCGTACTATCAGAAACAGCTGCTGCAAAACTTTAAAATTATCTGAAAATGTTTAATAGACCTTCTTAAGTCACTTCAATGTATACTAAAAAAAAAACGTATTAAACTATGGACGCTACCACTTCTGAAATTGCTCCTCAGGAAATAAATATGTTTTAGATTCGTCTGTCTAAAAAAGAATAGATAAAGAACTCTTTTTTTCCATGCTTTAAAAGTCTAAATATCAAGAGAAACAAATACAAATCATTTTTATCATTTTCATGGGAAAAAGTCATTAACTAGTACCTCAGTGAGAATTCATCTGGTATTTTTAAAAGCAACCCACACAAAGCTGTATAAATAGGCAAATGCAAGGCGGGGTACAGCAGGTGTCAACAAAGCAATTACTCATAAATCTATGAAAGAAAATGTTGAATAAGAAATATGTGGAGATATTTATCTTATAGTCCTTTTTAAAAAGATCATTGCAGCAGTGCCTGTTTGCCCCAGACTGGACGACATGCAGCTCTCCAACCCTGAATTTAATTGTTTAGCTCATATCTTTGCGCTAAGACTCATTGCTGTCGCGCTTTACAGGTTTGATCTCCTTTATGACGATGCTTCATGCACCTCGTTGCTGGTTTAATGTACCTCGGCGTTCAGCGGCACACACCACTGAGCCCCCATTGGCCTTACTGAGCCACATTAGTCTGAAGGTCGTGAACATAAATATCCAAACCAGCCAAGACATAACTGCCAACAGGATTTTCTATTCCACACACAGCCAATGTTTTTCACAGTGACTGCACAGGTGTGCTGCTTGTTGCATAGCAAAGGATTAGATAATGTCCCGTAGCTGTCTTAACAGGCTTCCAAATGGTATTTTAACGGAAGCGTCCTGATTTACAGCTCCACACTGCAGACACATGACACTGTCTGATGTCTCTCATGAAAATAATGTACGCTAACCACGGACAAGCACTGATGTTTAACACACCAAATGTGAGCTTTTAGAGTAAAAGAGAAAATAAACTCCAATTCTACAGTCTTTGAACCTCCCAAATAAATACATCTACTGCCAAAAGCATTAACTCACCCCTCCAAGTAATTGAACTCAGCTGTTTTCATCAATGCTATCCAAAAATGATCAAACAGGGAGGAAAACCAAACCTGACAGTTGTTGGAATACATTCTGACAGACAAATTTCAAGGTTTGTAAAAGTCACCTGATGAAAGGTAAAAGGTATTTCACCAATTTCAATTCGGCTTTCAATTTATCTGATTTTTAAACAATTTTTTTTAGGGGTATAGGTCAATTCCAGTCTGCCCCCCCCCCTCCACACACACACACACAGATTGATTTGGTTCGATCATAGGAATGGAAATGGATTAATTAATTGTTACACCCCAAGAATTTATCCATTTACATGGTTTATGTAACGCCACTTGAACGCGCGTTGCCGAGGGGGGTATGAACGCAGCTTCAGATTATTGACCTAAATGTTTTCCAAAGCAACCTATCCTGTGTTGAAATGGGTTAAAGACTGTTGCAGAACAACAGCTAAAAAGTTGGAAAGTATATAACTGATCATTTTAGGTAATCTGTCCAAATGTCTCCTCAAAGGCTGACTGTCACACCAGTAGGTTTTTATCCAAAAAAGAACAATCGCGTCAGGTAAAAGAGCGCAGTATGTCCTCAGGCTCTGTCAAAGAGCTGAACCAAAACTGAAGGACCTAATAATGAAGGGCTCGTGTTTTTGTTTGTGCTGCTGCAGCTGAGGTTCTGTGCAGGTGGTGAGGAGAAATCAATACACCATCTCATTGAGGATTAGCTATTTTAATTACTTCCCCCTCTCAGTTATCCCCATTTGCTTTGAACCTAGTTTGGTTTCTTTAAGCAGTGTGCAAATCAGCTGCAGCATATCTGTACAGTGCTGGGATGATGCTCAGGTATTTTCTGCAGTAGTTTACATGCAAGTGATGCACCAGCATGCATATTTAACATCATTAAATGCCAAACGACTTTACCTTCTCCTGGGCTCCATGTTTATAAATTCCAACAAAAGGAGCTGTCTTAAAATAATTTCTTAACAGTTTGCAGAATTCCACACTTCCTAACATGTATTCTGCTGAGACGTATGATGAATGTGTGATGAAATATTGACAGAGTAAACATGTAGAGAAATTGATGATTTGTAGAGTTCCTTCCTGAGAATAATTAGAGGAGGATTTGGTTTTAAAGAACTCTTTATAGCAGTTCACCCTCTGGCAGGGTTCAGCAGTCTGCTGCCAGCCAAATCAATACTCCTGAAACACAGTAATTGCCATTAGAATAAGCAGTTAAATCTATGATCTACTGTGTTTACTTGATTAGATTAATTTAGATCTAATGGGCATGTAGGTGAGTCATGTAGAAAATGTGTGACAGCCTCTGCCTTATCGGGACAAATGACCTCTGAACCATCGAAAGAATCCGGCCGGGATGACAGGAAGGAGTCTGATCAGTGGGTGCAGGGCTCATTATCGGCTTTTCGCTGTCAGTCTCGGTGGTTTCAATGACGCGGAGGACTCTGTAAATCACTCTCAGCTGCGCCTTTCCTTGCTAAACCCAAAGACAGGCAGAAAATAGGGTAGACTGGAGCCTGATGGACAAAAAAACGACAGAGGGAAGAGAAAAAAGCAAAAGAAAGCATGCAGAAGGAGGAAAAGAAAAGAGTTTTTGGTGGTGTCAGTGGGGCGAACTGTTCTTGTAAGCATTAGGGAGAATTAATGATGATCTTTAGGATGGGTGAGCCCAGCAGTTCAAACCCCACTGTTAAAATCTCCAAAATAGCCTCCTAATTGACCTGACTTTAAGCGCAGACGGGATAAATTGGTCGTCCTAATGCAGCACAAGAAGATGGTCAGCTCCGGCAAGAAAGGGTCAAGCACTCAGCTCTCAGAATTTAATGCCACTTAATAATGCAGCGCTGACTTCTCTGAACTGCTTTACATACGACGCCGTATTAACAGATAAAAACCAATTAGCCTTTGATTGACTGATGGCTATTTTTTAAGCCCCCCTTTCTCTCCATCCCATTTTTTGCCGTTAAAAGGAGAAACGGGTTTGTTGTTATGGAGATGGACACCAGGCAACAGCAAGACTGTAGCAGTAGGAAGAAAATACGCATTGTTTCTATTTTCAAATGCTTTATAAACAGGCAGATCCAGATCCTTAAAAGGAAAAAATCAGTTTGCAGCCAAGCAGAAATAGAACAAGGTCACCGAAGGACATTTGGATTTCACTAACAGAACATTTTTTGAGCTTTGTTTTGATTTAAAGTATTAGTGCCAGTTTTTAACTAAATATGTAAAGAAACAAAACATTTCTGTCAGGTTTTTTGAACAGTCCCCAGCCGGGACTTGAACCGGGAGGTCTTTTTGATGTGCGCTAAACACTGCGCTACCATGAACGTTTTGTATAATAAACAATATATTTTTGCTGTGAATGTATTTATAATCAACTAAAACTTTGTCCTACCTTCAATGTATTGGCTGTCAATATTTAATTGTCGAAAAAAAAAAAAAAACTATATAAAATAACAGAAAATGTGCCTCTATCGTGTCAAATTCAGCAGGATAATTTTCTTTGCCCTCATTTAGAGTTGTTTAAAGCAAACTTTACAGCCACCGTGAAGAAACCCCCAAAAATGAGGAACTGCAATTCTAGTTTCCACCCGTGGGGGCAATAATGTGCCAAACAAGCTATTTGACAAGAATCTGAGAAAGAAGCAACTGACAATCACCCGTTTACGTGATTCTCATAATTCCTACACGTTCTGAAGCCGAGAAAGGCAGCCTTGTGGTGTGTCATAAGAACAGGCAGATGGCTGGTTCCAAATGCAGCAGGTTTATTAGCTCAGCTAAAAGTCCATAAAGCTAAAATAGGGGCAAGCAGGCAGGGGTCAATAACAGGCATGAGATCATCAGCAGAAGAGACAGGGGTAGCCAAAATCCAGGCGAGAGTCGCGGCAGGCAAACAGAGTCAGACACAGGGTCAGGAAACAGAAGATCAGGTCCAACTATAACGCTCAGTAATAAGGCAGAGTGGCACAAACAATACTTTGCACTAAGCTCAGCTCAAGGCAGTGTTTAAGTATGCTGTGGTTGATTGAGTCAATGAGAATCAGGTGTGTGGCATCCAGGAAGTGCACGCTGGGGTTGCTGGGAGATGAAGTGCATTCAGTGCATACAGATCTCTGACTTCTGACATGATGATACGTCACAACACGTCACAGAAATTAAGTGAAATCAATTTAAATCAGATTATTCTGACGTGGAGAAACTTCTTACGTTTGTATTAGCACAAAGCCGCTTTTCTCCATGTCAGAATCAGTTGGAGTTCTGTCAATTACATCAACGGTCAAAGTGTTACTCGAGTTCACAGAGGGTGTTTTGTTGCTGTCACCCTGTTAAAAAGAACTTATTTAAAAGTAGCATAAGTAGTGGTAAGAAACGCAGCAACCTGGGTGTCTTGAAGGAGCCCAAGATTGTGACCTTGCTGGTTTTTATGTTAGTACCGATTAGCTGGATCAACAAAAGGGTTTGTTCTCTCCTTCTATAAACATATAGAGCAGACTCATACAAAAAGTCATTTATTTTGGAAATTAAACTAAAATATGAGAACAAAAGTATAATCAAACACCTGCATAACTTTTGCACAGATTCAAATTAGGAAAAATTAGGAAATGTGGTTAAAAATTTAACGTCACATTTCTGATTTTCAGTAAAAGCTACAATAATAAATTACAATTAAAAACAAGAGTTGCAACAACAAACATAAATCCTCCCTGGAACGAAGAAAAACCCACCGTGAGGCTTAACGGGAGACACTTGTCTCGGTGTAGCGTACACTTTAGGAGTTCCTGCTGAGAAACCAGCAACGAGACCAACTTTTCGGTCAACTTAAAATGTTAAATAAATGCATAATAAATACGAGCCACGGCTGCAGCAGATTTGAGATCAGAACTCACAACCACTATTGAGAGAACTTTCAGTTCATTTAAGTGTGACATACGCTAAAGGCAGCCATGAGTGTTGATCATTAGTGATGACTTCACTCTGACTTGATTAAAAACTGATTTAGCCTTGTCATATTACAACTATGGCAGCAAATAGGACTTTCTGTAATAAATCGTAGAGTATATAATGACTAATAAATGTCACTGAAATACCAAGAGGTTTAATTGTTGCAGCTAAAGTGGATGAATTAAAAACACAGAAATAAATAACTGGTGCCTTCTGTTCAAAGTTTGATAATTTTAATGTTTTTTTGTGATTTGGTTGCTCCTTAGCCTCTTTACTCACACCAACCACCCTCATGGTGGTCTTCTCCTCTTTGGTCTTCTTCTACACCTCCTTCCTGGTAGCTCCATCGTTTCACCAACATCTTCACTGTTCCTCTGAGTGTGTCCAAACGGTCCGCTTCCCTGCATTTACCTCCAAAACATCTAACATGAGCTATTCCTCTGACGGAGTCATTCCTCATCCTCATCCTCCGTTGCTCTGGACTGTTAGTCATTCACCTTTTTCACCTCTCTCCCAGGAACCTCACCGTTCCACTTAACCTCCGCTTACTGATCAGTAACATTTTCCAGACCAAACCTCCACCTCTCCAGATGTTCCTTCATCTGTTCGCTGCTCAGATCAGAATGTCATTATGTTTTGACTCTTTCTTCAGGTTCAAATTATTTTAGCCACTGGTGTGTTTTTCTTTATTTCGTTAACCGAAGTGAAATAAATCAAAATACAATCCAAGCAGTTGTCTGCTGCAGCGCATTGTTTTAATATATTTTGTTTTCCAAATCAAGTCTCCACATGTCAAGTTGACATAAATAAATAGAAACATTCTAGTGCAGATATGCGATAAAATTATGTGATTATAGGTAACTGTACATGTGACTCAAGACAGAGTTGTCTGAGTGGAGTGAATGGAAATTACATGATAATGTTTTCAGTCAATGACAGGCAGAACAAATTAAAGGTAATTAAGGAGCATTTTGCTTTCAAGGTTGTATTTAAATAGCAGCAAATTGCCCTTTTGCTTACCGTATGTTGTGTCGGTGTTTTTGTGTGTCTGTTGTGTGTCTCATGAGGTGGTGCAGAAAGATCAGCATTACGTGGCTTGCAGATCAGGCAGCTGGTGTTTTTAGAGCTTCTGCGTGAGGTTTACCTGTGATGGGAAACAGTTTGATTCCCATTCGGGTGAGGCAAATCCCTGATCCAGTAATTTTTATTATGTGCTGCAGTTGTAGACAGTACAGTTAAAGTTAAAAGTTAAAGTCCCATCATCTGTCACACCTAGGTGTGTAAAATGTGTTCTGCGCATTTGACCCATCCCTTGTCGGAGCGGTGAGCTGCAGACACTTGGCGACCATTTGTTGGTTTAACCCCCCAACCCAACCCCTTAATGCTGAGTTCTTCATTGGTTCTTCAGTTCTCCATTTTAACTGATGGGAAGTGTGGTTACTATATTACCCATGCCTGTTACCTGAGTCTAAATACAAACCAAAGGAGGATCACATGCCTGAAAAGCAATTACGTCTGAAAATTTTAATTCTGTTAATAAATCCATTTCTACTGTTTGAGTTTTTATCAGGTTTTACATTTTTTTCTCTCTTTTTTTGTGTTCTAGCATAAAAAAAAACACGTGACTACCAAAACATTGGCAATTGAAGTAAGTTTCTGAGAGAAGTGTGACATTTCCTAAAAATAACGAATGAATGAAAACTTTATTAATCCCAACAAGGAGAAACTCAGTTCCAGTACATCTCAATGAAGAAGGTCAGACAAACAGCAACACAGGATACACACACATCTCGAGAGGTTACTGAGGTCAATGCAGCCGAGCGCCTTAGATGACCTGCGCCGGCGCACCTTTTTATAGCATGCAGATGGACCACAAAGAGGGCCGGGGTTGGGTTTGGTGACAAAAAAAGTTGTATCCCTACACTGCGTACAATGTGTTGATACAAGAAAAAACTACACCGTTTAAGCACAAATGGCACATATTCAGACAAAACACAGTACATGAGGCTCAGGGGGGGAACGGTGGTGGACGGGAGTGGGGGCCCCCATGAGTCTGTCCATCAGGTGCAGCTCCGTGAGCCAGGCACATCTTCCGGGCAGCACACCCATTTACAATTACAAACATGCAAACAGTTTGGGTATAATAATATTAAACAATTCATTTTTTTTAAAATGTCATCTGTATTTGACATAAAGGCAGGTCTCGTTTCTATCAAGGTGAACCAAAGTAAAAGCTGCCGTTGCTTATTTTTTGTGCTCACGAGATAAACACCGGTTAGGATTTTGGTAAATGCTGGATAACAGCCTGGAAGCGTCAGTTAACCTGCAGCCTGACAAATGACAGGTTACAGCAAAACCAGCAAAACCTTTTAAAATAAACACTCCATATTCTGGTACTTTGACTTTCCATTCAAACTCTATGACCCCTTTGAAAAAAGTGGGTCCAAACCAGGATCCCACTCAGTACCAGAGCCTCTGAGCTTTTGCTGGAGTCACTCTGTGAACACAGATTCTCATTGTCTTCTTGACAAAAACATTGAATGTAGTCTAGGTTTTAGCCACTTTCAGTTGGTATTGAAGCAGTTATCAGTATTTTTCTTATTACACCTTTCAGAAGTGAGAACTTAATGAGCATTGAATCAGCTAATCAATGACGGAGGCAAATGTCATCAGCAGATTACAAGCTATAAAACGCACAAATGTTAAGTGGTTCTTCACGACTCTATGGATCTAAAACTTATTCAAACTTTGCTTTTCCTTTACTTTCGGTGCCTAATAATTACACGTCGTGCTCACAATCCACACAACCGCAGGCAAACCTGCACGCAGAGACACACATCCCTGACGGGAACAAATCCTACACTAACAGAAATATGCTCACAACCAGCCCCACTTCCCTGCAGAGAGGCGCATTAAAAACCAATTAGGCTGCTCTGATTTGTCTTCTTTTCACAGCCTGGCCTTGACAGCAACCCGCAAAATCCAGCTGCTGCCCCCCCAGACCTCAGGCGAGCAGCAGGAGGAGAGGCTTCTGGGAGGGGAGGCGACATGGAGACAGAGAAGACTTCACTGCCCCTCAAGTGCTGGCAAGTCATCCACTGGGGTATGACACACCACAAAAAACAGCCATTTTGTCATTTAGCAGAAGGACTGGGGTAGCAAAAGTTAAAAACACAAATTTGAGAAATGTTTGCTTTCGAAAATGCGGGTTATCCTTTAGTGTGATTTTATTTTTTTCCTAATTCTGTGCCTCAGCAGCCCTTAACCCGAAGGACCAGGCTGTTTTTGCCATTTTTCTGTCTTTCTGTGCCTTTGAGTGAATATTTTGTCCCAGCCTGCTCAACAATTTATCAAACTTTGCACGCATGCCAGGACCCCCTGCCAAAAATAGTCATGACAACACAACGAACAAAACAGTCAAAAAATGTATCGAGTAAAAAAAAAAAATCTTAATCCGCCATCAAAATCAATACACGTGTCAGGGATATTATATCTCACGGAAGTTTTGAAAGTATTATGGCCGAAGGACCAAAGGCTTGGTGGCCATTGTGTTGCAAAGTTTGACATTTGTCTACAATATGTGAAAACAAAACTTTGGTTCTAGGGTCCAGATTGTTGTATTGTAACTTATGCTGAAAGTTTTTTACATTTTTTTATATATGTGTACATCCTTGTTTTGTTTTTGTTTTTTATCTTTGTTTTTGTGAGTCTGACAGAGCCCGAGACAGTAAATTGTACATTTCTCCTATCTTACTTTTAGCGAAACCCATCATCGCGGGAGACACTGGGAGGGGGCATAGGCTGAAGGGGGCTCTGTGGTAGCAGATAGCATCACCGTGTCAGCCTCGGCCCCATCACCAGGTGACTTAGAGGGGGGATAATCCCCGCCAATACTTATCCCTTCCCAGCCTAAGTCATCACAGCATTCAGCCGGCCGCTATGCCAAAGCCGTGGAATGGAGGGATAAGTATAGAGATGTGCACGTCACAGTGGTTTCCCAGAAGTGCTGCAAATCAGGATTTGGATCACTTACAGTTGATTTTCAACCTAAATAATTTCAGCTGCACATTTCTGACCAACATTATGCTTTATATTGGTTTCCATGAACACCTGTGAGGAATATGCTCGTGGATTTGATTTAGTCAGTTATGGTTGTTGTTTTTTCTAGTTGCCAATCATCCACAACTGTCCTGAATGTTTAAAGTTTACATGTTTAAGTTTCACCAAGCCTGGTTTCCTGTATTGGGTCCTACACATGGATGTGAAAACTGATCTCCAGTGAGGCCAGTGAACAAGAGAGAAAACATGTTTCTTAACTGATTTGTAACCAATTTCATCCCCTTACCCACTTTTGTTTTATTAAGAACACCATACCCTGTTGGTCTTATAGAAATGTGTCATCATAAACCTACACATTGTTTAAAATCCCACTCCAATCATCTTTTGATCTATTTTAAAGGCTGCTCCTGTGGCTTTTAAATATGATTACGCCATTTATTGGCAGCTGTTGTTGGAACATAGTTTGTAAAACGACACAAAACTCCCTACGAATTGTGTGGTGGACCTTGGCACCTAAGTAAGCCTCTGATATTCCATCAATGGTTGGTTTACATTTATTCCAATTAGCTTATTGGTACAATATTCTCACATCTCCCAACCTAACACTACCGAGCATCAAAAATGGCGAACAATACTAGAGTCATCCAGCTAGACAGTTTTAAGCCAAATACCAGCTCAGACGAGAGAAAAAATAAGACATTAATAGATCCAGTTATCTGCCAGTGGATGCATCAGAACAAAGCGGAGTTTTCGACGATGGTGGGCCATCGTAGAAACTGCGATGGACCACCCATTGCAACATCACAACTGATAACTTTTTCTAACTGCATTTTTTTTCCCATCTTCTCCTGATTCACCATGATTTGACAAAAAACAAACAAAAAAAAACAACAACTCTGAAATGCAGTTTTACGCTTAATTTATTTCATACATGCCACATGAACGTGTTAAAAACACACAATAATTATTGGAGTGGGTCTTTAAGAAATTTTCTAACTCTACAAGCTTGTAAAGCTTGAGAGGATTTTTCATCTATTCACTGCACAGAGCTGCTTCCTGCCTCCATGATTTGTACTTGTCTTTGGATCATTTTGAGGCATTTATGTCTGAAACTGTTGGAAATGAAAAAATTATGGATGAATTGAACAAATCTTAAATTCTTAAATTAATAATAAATAAATTATGACTCAAAATGCAAATATATGTGTAAATTGCCGTCTGAGTGAAGGAGGGACAGGGATACTTGAATAACTCAAGTACCTGGAGGAGTTTTCCAAGAGGTCTTTGCTTCAGCCTTTGCTTTCAAAGCCTGCTTGGTAATCTGGTGATGGGACTGATCCGCCTTGTCTCCAGAGCAAAAATCATTGTGCCGTCAAAATGTTCTGTCAAAACTTGATTCTATTATTTACTTTTTACAAATTAGTCCCGCTTTTAATTTGATTTTATGAAAGTGGCTCTGAAATTACTCTGACTTCCACAGCTCTGCTCTAAGCAAACACTCCACAGCAGAAAATCCCATCTGATGGGTGGCGGTGGCGGTGGCGGTGGCTGTGGCGGTGGTGGTGGGGATGGATCCCCCCGCCCCATGGCACAGTGGGTTTGCATTTCCTAATCAGGAACTTAGACCCCGCTGAAGAGGCGAAGGAGATGTGTACTAGAGTTTGGCTGATGGCATTCATTTCAACTTTAGCCAATTTATTCTCTCAAATAATACAAGCACTAATCTAATAATGACAAGGAGAGGAAATTGCTTCTCAGTGGCGCTCTGTCACAAAAGCGTGCACTCTGAACGTTGGAGTTCACAAATGTGTCTCTGTTTCCCTCTGAGAAAGAAAGTGTGCGTGCATTTTGTCTGTTAGCGGCATTGTGTGAGCGTTTGTGTGTGCATGGAGGCGGCAGCCCAGTCTCCTGCCATTATCATTATAAGATGGGGTGAGCAGAGGATTATTGTCTTAGTCATACTCTACATCACTTACTTTAATAAAACTTAAAGCCTGTGATTATACTTCATCTGCAGACACTGTATGCTGCGAGAGCAGACAATGAGAACAAAGACAAGGTTAGCTTTTGTGTCACGCTGCATTCTCTGCCGTCTTAATGAGCGCATATATGCCAACACATGATTGTGCGCAGCTCTAGGCAGTGGAGGATGTCACCAAATTATTAAAAATCAGGAAAAAAAACAAAAAGAAGACATAATGTAAGCGTAGAGTCAAACTGGAAAATGACTGAATTGCATTTATTTTTATGAAACTCAAGCTCAGCTGAACCCAACCAACTTCATTTTTGCAATATTTGGGGTTTGCGTTTGTGCCTTTATGAACCAAAAAAGGAGATTAGGAGAAAGATTTCTTTATGGCCGCACACTAGAGTTCAGCATGAAAACAGAATAAAGTAAAAGAAAAAAATGTTTTTTTTTTGCTGAATACAAAAAAAAGATAATTATTGAGAGGTTCAAGACACTGAGATCTGTTACATAAACATAAAAAGAATGACTAAAACCCTATCGGTGCATATGATCGGTGCAGGTTTTTGGGTTGTCGTAGAGGAGTGGCTGCATCTTAGGGGAAACACAGATGTGACTTGCAGTTACTTCAAGGCTCGTATGGCCCCCTTGAGGGACATCATGAAAATGGAACGTACCATTGTTGTGCTTTTGTTAAGTGTATCATGAAGCATGTGTTAGGCTAATGTAAGTTACATGCACTTATGACATGCAGGTGAATGGGTTCCACGGTGCCCTAATGCCATATTCTAGTCTGGTCACTAGTAAAGTGGGAGTACGGGCTCCTGACATATAAGTGCCCATAGGATGCACAAAAAAACAACATTCTTATTGCCTTATTTCCTAATTTCTCACAAGCTTCACCGCAAGCAAGGAGCCTGCACTTTTGACGTGAACACCACTTATGTGGTCCTTGCACAGTCTGCAGGATTTAGGGGTGTTGAAAAACTGAAATGAAAATTGAAAAATTTCACACAGCCAGGTGTGTTACAACTGATGTGACCTTAGCTTGGTAGTCAGAAGTCAATTTTATTCACTAATGTCCTTCTTTAAACCGTTTGTAGTCACATGACCGCACCCATCTTCAGTCTGTTTTAGCCACGACTTAAATGATAGTTCAATAAATGAGCATTTATACAAATCAGTTTACTATGACAGAAAGATTCCAAAGCCTTATATGATGTCCATACCTGAAATACGAATGGTTTACTTTAAGACGTTTTCATGGAGCATATATTTATTTGTCAGATATTTGAAGAAGAGATGAGTTGTTTGTGTGATGATTGAGGAGGTAAAGTACACTAAACAAAGCAGGTCACATCAGAGGTTTTCTTTTAAACGTGATCACACGCTGCCTGAAATTCCTTTCAAAACAGTCTCCCTTGTCACCGCTCACTTCTTTCAGTTGATACCGTGCAATTTCTTTAAAAATAGTACAATCACATGAAGTCCATGTGCCTGCAGTGAGCTTTTTGGCATACCTCCTAGGTGGTCTGCCCTTACATGTGATTTTGTGTGTGCGAGTGAGCGTTTGTGTTTTTCAAGCATGTCGAAGCTTGGATCAAATGTGTGTGTGTGTGGTTCCCCTGACACCTCACACGGGGAGAGGTAAAAGACCACAGCAGAGCTGACAGTGCATGACTAAATGCCCCCCCATGAACCTGTCTGAATGAAGCTGACTGCTTCAATGAGGCAGGGCCGCCTAGACAAAGCGCATGTGGGCAAAGGACCAGAGAGCGATGGAAGAGGCCAGACTGGATGTGTCAATCTCCTCTGCCAGGAGACAAGGACACTCTGTGCTGCTGCTAAAGGATGAGATACTTTTCTCATGCTGGCCATTGAGGGGCTCTGAGAGTCCGGATCTATTGTCCAACTGTTTTGCTTCCAGGACGTTTAGTTTCTTTTTAAAGGAGGGGAAGCTTGGTGACAAGACACTTGATTGATATCCGTGCCTCTGCCCTCTTAACATTTGTGGGTGATTGCTTCTTGTGGCATGACAGTTTGGGGTTTTGTAGGAAGTGGTTGAAAAGGAGAGGCTTAATTCTCTATCTGATGGGCCTATTTTCCAAAGTCCACTTTCCTCTCTGCCGGCCAAAGTCAAGGGCTTGATGCCGGTGCTAAGGCAGGCCCATACTGAACTAATCCATTGCCTAATTCAGCTTCTTGTTGAAATTGGGTAATTATCTCCAAACCCAGAGGAAAATCTATTTACTGATGACTCTGATTGGGCCAATCACACTCCAGCTGATGACAATAGGTGGCTTGATTGTGTAAAAATGGGCTGTCTTTGGACAAAAAGAAGGAATATTGGCCGTCGGAACGTCCAAATACATGGTTCATAGGTCAATAAGACAAAGTGACTCTGAAATTGGGCTGCACGGATGGCGCCACCGTGGTTAGCGCTCTTGCCTTGCAGCAAGAAGGCCCCCCCGGTTCAAGTCCTGGCTGGAAGCTTTCTGTGTTGAGTTTGCATGTTCTTCCCGTGCATGTGTGGATTTTCTCCCGCTTTCTCCCACCCATGGTCGGCCCTCCCTTCACGCGAAGTACGCAGCCGCAACCCATTTCATAGCACGTCCGAACCAACGTGCGCTCTGATTGTTGTGCAAGTGAATGTTGCCTGAACTTAAATGACCCCCCCCCCCGCAGCACACCTGAACCAATCTGGCAACCCAAATAATGACGTTACGCCACTCTTAGCGACGATTGGTCAAAATCATTGCGTCTGAGCCTGGCATTAGTGTGCATTTACGAGAGCATCTGTCACATTGATCAAAGCGACCACAAGAGAACATCATGCCAAAGAAACCTTATCCATCAGGCGCTGAAAAAAGAAAGAAGGAGAAGAAAGATGAAGAACTTAAACATCAATCACAAGGTAAGTTTGGAGGATGTTGGGACCGTATTTTTACACTAATCCTGCCTGTCTGTGCAGCTGTGCGATTTATGTAAAATACTAATCGATTTGAGGGGGTCAAGTTTGGACATAAACATCCCACTTGTCGTAATTTCCAAATGGAAAATTCGAAAATAATTCTGATACCCAAGTTCCCAAGATGCGGTCGGACCGTCCAAATACATGGTTAATTGGTAAATTGCCCCTATGGGTAAATGTGAGTATACATGGGTGTGTGATTTGTTGCCCTGCGACAGACTGGCAACCTGTCCAGGATGTCCCCTGCCTTCACCCATGAGTGGCTGGGATAGGCTCCAGCCCGTGACCCTGAAAGGGACAAAACGGGTTCAGTAGATGAAAGAATGAATGAATGAAATAGGACAAAAAGAAACTAAAAGATTCTGAAACAATTATGATACATGCTTTGTAGAAGAGTTTAGTAAAACTGCACACACAGAATTAAAGTCTCTGAATTAATTATTTTTAAGTGAGGTTTGAATTTAGGTCTTGCAAAAGGTTCTTTGACTTTCCATCACCAGAGCTTCTGGCTCTCAAAACTTGCTCTTTGAAAGTCATAGGTGTGCCGAAGTAGGGCCAAAAAAGGAAACAGCCTACAGAAAAGAGTGGAAACCAGACCCCCACCTTCCACCTTAAGCTCAGAAAAACTGCTGTCCTCCATCTCATTTCTTTTGTTTTGCTAACCTTTACTGCACATGAGGTGAACTTGCACATTATAATCAACATTTGCCAGGATCTCACTGCAAAACATGTAAGCATGTAAGCATCTTCAGAAAAACTGCATGAAGAAAAAAAAGCTTAAACATATATAAAAAAGCTGAATCTCAAAGATCCCCATGTTTTACAAAAAAATAAACCAAAATGAATAAAAAACCTGAAATGCTGGAGACAATCGCATCATCAAGGTGGAAAAGTTTATATGCAACTCAGAAGTTTGTCAAAGTTATTGCTGCCTCAGGGACTCAAAACAACTGAGGGCTGATTGCTATGAAGAATAAACTGGACATTAGGCTTATTAAAAAAAAATTAAATTTATGTCTCAATGTTTCATTTTTAGTATTAGTTTAATGTGAAATATAAAAAAAGCCAGAAACTCAATGCTTTTTTGTTACGACAGAAAAAGCTAGTAAAGATGAAATAGTTTCTTTTTTCAATTTCAATAATGTTGCTGAAGCTCATTTATGATCAAGGTAAAGTGGAAGCATCTACTGCTGTTGTGTTGGCTGACACCAAAATCATATTTAATCCCCCCCCCCATCCGAGTCGTCTTCTTTAGATCATACTTCAAAGTGGCACTCTGCAGCCTCTACTTCATTTGCAGGAAGGCAGAAGCACTCGTATTGTTGCTTTTTCGTCTGGCAGTGGACACTGCTTTGTCTTTAAAGTCGCTGTTTGGCTTCAGCGCATTTGGGTGTATTCATCATTTTGAAGCAAACAACCCATTATGCAAATGACACTCAAAAGCAACCTATTCAGCAGCTCTATAAATGGTTTCTCTTTTTTTCCCGTGCCTCTTTGTGATTTTTTAATAAATCAGGTCGAGCTAGAGGCTATGCATCATTCTCTGTCATGTGTCAGCAGGAAAAGAATAGTTTGGAGCTTAACTTTGAGCTTTTGTGTCTGGTTCCTTCTCAGGACTGGTAGGAGCTGATGAGTATTTCATATCATTACATCAAATGTCTGAAACATGTATGCATGTATTGAGAGAAGGACAAAGTATCCATTCAATGTTTCCACAACAAGAGATGGAGCCTTGACGGATAAATCAGCCATGGAATAAATCAATCCTAAATATTGTGGTTTGTTGCAAATGAGGAAAAGCGTATTCATACAGCAGTCCATGAAGAATAGATAGGAGAAAAAAAACAGCTCAATAGATAAGAAGCAGGCAGCTCGGAGCCAGATTGTCTTGAGAGCAGCAGTCAGCTTATGTCCTCCTGAGGCCTCATAATCCCTGACCAACGAGGCGCAGGCCAACGCCAGGCGCCCGCAGTCTTCCTCACCCGTCCGTCTTCTTCGTCTTATCATTCATTTTCACACCTGACCTTGGAAGGTCGTTACATCCAGCTCCTCTGCCTTCCCCTTCATCTTGTGTTTGATCCGACTGTCAACATCTGCCTGGAAGCACTTGTCAAACACAGAGGGAACACGCTCATGCGGTGGGAGACACGTGCACAGACAGGAATACAGCAAACTCCCACAGCTGGTCGTGACAGAGCAACCACAGCATATGTCTGCCTGACACTGAAAATCGTCATGGAAACACCTGGGCCCTTCTAAATTACTAAGGTCTCAACAATGCCTTTGTTTTAAATCTGAGTGGGGACTACGTGGGCTTTCACTTTTGCCTCTATATATATTTCCATTAACAGAATTTCCTTGACCGGTGTTAATGCAAAAGCAGTAAATTCAAGCTATTGCACGACCAAATATCCATCCATTTGTAAACTCTGCTTCACCAAACATGCACCAGAAACACCAGGAAACACATCAGAGCATGGCTTGGTCTGGCTGGCTCTACCCAACTACAAACACTCCTAATCAAGGTCATTTTCAGCCTTTGAACTGGAAAGCCAGAGCTGCTCAAGTCTGACAAGAGATCAGCGACACATTTCAGTCTTTATGTGCCCCTCTCTCTTTTCTTTTTTTTTTTTAGTTTTCTCTGGCACTTTTTAAAGAGCGGTGCAGATTTTAAAATATGTTTAACATTTTTTTTGTCCAACATTTCTTTATTTTTCTTGAAAGTCCAATATTCTTTTACTGAAGATATGTACCTGTGCCAAGTCAATAAATTATCACAATGTTGCCCCGACATTTAGTCAGCTTAAGTATATCATGTGAATGTTGCAACCTTGACTTTTAAAGCTTTAGGAATTTAAAAAGAATCTCTGTATATCATCCTCTTTAATGTTTCAGATTGAAGAATTTCTGCTCTCTGATGCAGCATGAAAGCAACTGACAATTATTTTGCCTCACACACTGCCACTTTACTTTTCTTTTTAGATAAACATCCCATTAGTAGTTTGATGACTAGTCTGTAATCAATTCAGTTTAAACTGGGTGTGGCGTTGAGCTTTTGACTTAAGCTGACACCTTAAATACACTGCTTAAGGTAAGATTAATATCACTTTTTTGGTGCTTGAATAAAAATAATAATAAACCATCATAAAAATGCACTGCAGATCATCTCTAATATAATGATTAATAAACCATTTATGACAATGTTGAAAGAAATAGTGTTGCAATGGTTGTGAAAATACTTGTATTTATTGCTCGTTTAGTATTAGTACCACCACAAAAGTAATAATAATCTTCTTTCTCTTTCGGCTTTTCCCATCAGGGGTCGCCACAGCGAATCATCCTTTTCCACCTCACTCTATCATGAACATCTTCTACCCTAACATTAGCCAACTTCATGTCCTCTGTTAAGACATCCATATATCTCCTCTTTGGCCGTCCTCTTGCCCTCCTGCCAGGCAGCTCCATCTCCAACATCCTTCTACCAATATATCCACTATCCCTCCTCTGAACACGTCCAAACCATCTCAGTCTGGCTTCTCTGACTTTGTCGCTAACACAGGCAACATGAGCCGTCCCTCTGATGTACTCGTTCCTTATCTTGTCCAACCTGGTCACTCCTAAGGAGAATCTCAACATCTTCATCTCCGCTACCTCCATATCAGCCTCTTGTCTCTGTCTCACTGCTACCGTCTCTAACCCATAGAGCAGAGCTGGTCTCACCACTGTCTTGTAAACCTTTCCTTTGAGTCTTGCTGACACTCTTCTGTCACACAACACTCCTGACACTTTCCTCCACCAGCTCCAACCTGCCTTCACTCGCCTCTTCACCTCTTTTCCACACTCCCCATCACATTGAACTGTTGACCCCAAGTACTTAAACTCCTGCACCTTCTTCACCTCAGCCCCCTGTAACCTAACGCTTCTACCTTGATCACTCTCATTCAGACACATGTATTCTGTCTTACTACGACTGACCTTCATGCCTCTTCTTTCCAGAGCAAACCTCCATCTCTCTAGCTGTTCCTCCACCTGCTCTCTACTCTCACTGCAAATTACAATGTCATCTGCAAACATCATTGTCCAGGGAGATTCCTGTCTTACCTCGTCTGTCAGCCTGTCCATCAGCATAGCAAACAAAAAGGGACTTAAAGCTGATCCTTGGTGTAGTCCCACCTCCACCTTGAACTCCTCTGTCTGACCTACAGCACATCTCACCACCGTCATATTTCTGTCATACATGTCCTGAACTACTCTGACGTACTTCTCTGCCACTCCAGACGACCTCATACAGTACCACAGCTCCTCCCTCGGCACCCTGTCATAGGCCTTCTCTGAATCTACGAACACACAATGCAGCTCCTTCTGACCATCTCTGTACTTTTCCATCAACATTCTCAAAGCAAAAATGGCATCAGTGGTGCTCTTACGGGGCATGAAACCATACTGCTGCTCACAAATCTCCACCTTCTTCCTAAGCCTGGCTTCCACTACTCTTTCCCACAGCTTCATTGTGTGTGGCTCATCAACTTTATTCCTCTATAGTTGCTGCAGTTCTGCGTGTCACCCTTGTTCTTAAAGATTGGGACCAGAACGCTTATCCTCCATTCCTCTGGCATCTTCTCACTCTCTAAAATCCTATTGAACAACCTTGTTAGAAATTCCACTGCTGTCTCTCCTAAGCACTTACATACCTCCACAGGTACGTCATCAGGACCAACGGGCTTTCTGCTCTTCATCCTTTTCAGAGCCTTCCTAACCTCATGCTTTCCAATCTCTGTTACTTCCTGCTCCACAACAACCACATCTTCCTCCCTTCTTTCCCTGTCATTTTCCTCGTTCATCAGCTCCTCAAAATACTCCTTCCATCTTTTCTGTACACTCTCCTGGGTTGTTAGCACCTTTCCATCTCTGTCCTTAATCACCCTTATCTGTTGCACGTCCTTCCCATCTCTGTCTCTCTGTCTGGCTAGCCTGTACAAGTCCTTCTCTCCTTCCTTTGTGTCTAACCTGTCATATAGCTCATCATAAGCTTTCTGTTTGGCTTTTGCCACCTCTCTCTTCACTCTACGCTGCGCTTCCTTGTACTCCTGTCTACTTTCCTCAGTCCTTTCTACATCCCACTTCCTTTTAGCCAACCTCTTCCTCTGGACGCATTCCTGTACTTCCTCATTCCACCACCAAGTGTCTTTACCGTCTTTCCTCTTTCCAGATGAGACACCTAGCACCTTCTTACCTGTTTCCTTGATAATCTCTGCTGCAGTTTCCCAGTCATCTGGAAGCTCATCCTGACCACCCAGGACCTGTCTCAACTTCTGCCTAAATTCATCACAAGTTTCTTCATTCTGTAGCTTCCACCACTTGGTCTTCTTTTCTGTTTTCCCTCTCTTTTTCTCCCTGACCTCCAGAGTCATCTTACACACCACCAAGCGGTGCTGTCTGGCTACACTCTCTTCTACCACCACTTTGCAGTCATTAACCTCTCTCATATGACCTTGTCTACATAGGATTTAGTCCACCTGAGTACAGTCCACTTCTGTATGTCACTCTATGTTCCTCTCTCTTCTGGAAGTAAGTGTTGACTACAGCCATTTCCATCCTCTTCGCAAAGTCCACCACCATCTGTCCCTCCAGATTCCTTTCCTTCATATCAAACCTGCCCATCACCTTCTCATCACCTCTGTTGCCCTCACCAACATGCCCATTAAAGTCTACTCCAATAACAACTCTCTCTCCTCTGGGAAAACTCTCTATGACCTCATCCAACTCACTCCAGAACCTCTCCTTCACTTCTAACTCACAGCCAACCTGTGGCGCATACCCACTGACTACATTCACCATCACCCCTTCAATTTCTAACTTTAGGCTCATCATCCTGTCTGAGACTCTTTTCACCTCTAGAACACTGTTTACAAACTCCCCCTTCAGAATCACACCTACCCCGTTTCTCTTCCTATCAACACCATGATAGAACAGTTTGTATCCTCCTCCAATACTACGTGCCTTGATGCCCTTCCACCTTGTCTCCTGCACACACAGTACATCTACCTTCCTTCTCTCCATCATGTCTGCCAGTTCTCTGCCTTTCCCTGTCATTGTGCAAACGTTAAGAGTCCCTATTCTCAAACCTATGCTCCTGCCTTTTCCCTTCTCTCTCTGGCCACGGACCCCTTCTGCCTCCTCTCTTTCTTCGACTAACAGTTGTCAAATTTCCACCGACACCCTGTAGGTTAACAGCATCGGTGGCGGTCGTTGTTAACCCGGACCTCGACCGATCCGGTATGTCTAAAGTGTTGTGGATGATTTGCATGGTTATTTTGGCAATTTTTACGCCGGATGCTCTTCCTGATGCAACCCCTCTCTATTTATCCGGGCTTGGGACCGGCACAGAAGTAACTGGCTTGCAACCCCTGTGGCTAGATTAAAATTAAGCATAAAAATGTATTTCAGAATTTTTTTTTACATTCAAACTGTTAGATCCTCAACAGACCCACAAAAGCAGTTTGAAAAATATGACAGAAAAAACGCCACTGTTCTGAGTGCTCAGCATTGGGGGGGAAGAGGGGTGGGGTTGGCCTTGCCAACAATTTCTAAAGAACTCCTGCCGCTCTGCAGAAACTATATCATAGAGGAGAACACAGGTTTTGGGATTTTGGCCAAAAACGGCATAATTGTCATTAAAAGAACACTAGGAATGCTTTGAAAAGAGATAAAACTAACAAAAAAGTGGGGCCAATGAACAGCTGTTATCTAAACCAGGGCCATTGGCTGATTTAGCAGTTTGGGGGTCTCAGGTGAACAATTACATAGGGCCCTCTGCGGTGGTTGTAGTAACAACTTTTTTAAATCCTCACCAATGGTAAAACGTCAAATAATGTCCCCACTGGTCCACTATTAGACACCGTCTAATCCAAATGTTTTGATAGGAATTTAAAAACTGAAATTGCATTTAAATGTTAAAGAAATTCATTTTATATCATTTCATCATATATTATATCAATATATCACATTATTTATACACACAATCATATCACACTATTGNTAATAAGTATTATTATTATTATATATGTGAGAATAAAGTCGCAAATTAAAAGGAATAGTAAAAATTTAATAAGAAAAAACAAAAAAAGATGCACAATCATGAGAACGAGAAATATACTTGACAAAAGGTGTAAAAGTGAGCTTCAAAAAGTCATAATTTTAAAAGAAAACAAAGGCAGGCTTTTTTTACAAAAAAGTTATATTTGACTTCTAAAATGTTTAAACAAAGAGAACCTAAAATTAACTTTTTAATTTATGTTGCTCGTCTCTACCTTGACCTTGCATGCGCAAACCATGCGTCACTTCATTTTTTTGCCGATCTGACCACTGAAAGAAGACATCACAATTGCAATCCTTCCTCTCGACCCACACAAGCATGAACATACTTGAATATCACTAAATGAAACCAAACACGGCCACAAACAAAATGATGCATCAACTTTTTTCAATAGAGCTAATTTGCTCAAAGGCGGGATCCTCATTCAATGCACAGCCCCTTTCCCTAAAGGTCAACTGTGAACAGTATGCAGAGACGTTGTCAACAAAGATTTGTTAAAACATTAAAAGCTTTTATTAGAAATAAAGAAAACAGGGACGCCTACAATATACAATCAGACCTTTAAATACATTTGTAATGAGTGCATCTCCAACATGAATTACACTCAGTGTTTATACCCGGTTAACAAAGCTTCAAAGTCTCAGTAAAAGAGTTTTATCCCCATATAAAACATGAGCAAGGACAGAAAATGTAACAGACAAATTAATAAAAGTGTTGAGTTTGGGGACTATCATGTGTTTCTTTGAAAGAAAAGAATGCTGAGTGCTGATATTAATCAGACCTGCTGCAGCTCACAGACTGATGATAATTCACTTCTTTGTTTTTGTCACTAAGTTTTGCTTCCACTTTAAGCAACAATATACATATATATGGAGGAATAATATTAAACACCAGTTTTTGAGAGCACAAAAAAGGAAAAAATGATGAATTTTGCAGCATTTAAAGTGCTATGTGTGAGTAAACAACCCCGATAGGGCACTTATATTTAATTCTTTTTTGAAAGGGTGTTTCTTTTACAGCTAAATTTTCAAATGTAAACATATTTTGATTATATGCGGGAGAACATGATCACATTCAACAAAAGACGAAGAAAATGTTGAGTTTATCACCATATATTTGAGAAAATAACTGTTGTAATTTGAGTGCACAGTCAGGACAAATTTTCCGTCAGCTCAGAAAACTCTTGGAAATATAGGAAATCATTTTGATTGGTTTCTCTTAAAAATCAAGGTTATTTGAGTAGAAAATATTGAACTTAAAAGAATAAGCAGTCATAATAGTCAAAATTAAGAATAATTCATAAACTAGCCGAAGGGTTTGTTCAAAATGCTTTCCACGTACAAGAAAAGCATAAATCTGGAAAACATTGTGCAGCGTCCATTTCCCAACTTCATCTGGATGAAGATCATTTGCTGGACTTTAAATATGTAGTTGTAGCGTTAGATAAGCAAATTCTTCTCGAAGAGTTCTGGTAAAACACCTGTCGGTCCTGGGGGAGGATCCCTCCTTCATGTGGGCACCCCTGATGTTTCTTCGTTTTTTTCTGGAATCCATTTTTTTCTAGGAGTTTTTCCTAGAGTTTAGTCTGTTTAGTTAAAGTTTTAGTATTATCTTATTGAATTCTATGCATTTTGATCCTTTTTGATTGTATGTTTACATTACAATTACCAGTACGAATCCCATTGAAACGACCTTTTGTGAATTTGGGCTATGCAAATGAAACTGAATTGAATTTAATTTCATAACACAATGGGGGAACTTTGAAAGAGTTAATTTACTGAACAATATACAGAATCTTTAAATATTCTTTGCATTCTATGCATCTTCATGCCTTTTTGATATAAAAAAAAAATTTATCTACTGTAATCTTGGGCCTTCAGTTTTAGAGAGTGCGCTTTTTATTAAACAATGAGTCATTATGCAGCCTATAAGATGGACACACAGTAAAAACTGACGCCCGGTGACAGCTGCCTGCATGAATGAACATAACTCCACCTTTTCATCTATCTGGTGGATCTGCTTTGGAGCCGCATCTTACACTTCCTTGTGTCTTCAAGTAAGGAAACTGTGGAAGACCCACTCTGTGTGTAAGAAGCTAACACTCGATTTGAATGTCCGAAATCTTTAAAAAAAGCAGTCATGTTACAGGTCTTGGTTTGTTAACACTCTCCAGTACATTCTTCAGGAATTGCATTATATTTTCTCAATTTTTGCAGTTAAAAAATGTTTTTTTTTTCATTTTCTCCATTAAATTTCCCAGCATGCCAGTTAGGTTGATGTATCAGACAAATCATGCATTTCATTGTAAAAGCACAGAATTTGACATAGGTGCATCTTAGAATTCAGTCTTTCAAAAAAGAATATTAGCCACGAGAAAAAAATGCAGTCTTTTAACTCAAGAGGTACCTGCAGAATACCATTAAATGTATATTATATATTACCGGTATATACATTTTCATATCTTGGATTTCCTTGTGGCGTTTCTGAAAGAGGGGATCCTAAGGTACATTAATGCCAAATGTGGTGCTTGTACCACAAAATTCCAGATTTTTTTAATCGCGACTCCACTATATTATTGGGGCTGTGGAAATAGGAAGTTTCTCAATTTATTTTTGTTTTTTGTGTGGCTCATAAAGCTAAGAATCGTGTAGAATATAAAAAAAAAGAAACACAATTTAATGTTCTGTGTAAATTACTAACATTTAAAAATCGTGGCAAAACCTTTAACAGTAAAATTTTTTATTTTTTCCAAATTTAATGGAAGTGAAATTCTACATTTCTGCACCTGTCGTTGTTATACAAGGTGACATGAAACAAGGTTTTAATGATTTTCTAAATATCTTTTTTTCCAATTTGTATGACTTCCAAAACGTTCTAGGCTTTTGCTTTAGCTGGACTGACTCAGGTCACTGCTGGTCAGTTCTGGTTAAGTTCACAATGGATACTTCATAAATCTCACATGGACCTGATGACCTCTGGCTGCAGATCACTGACTTCATACAGCAAAGGTGAAGCAGTGACTCAGAGCTCAAACCCAATCAGATTTTTATTAAAAAGAAACAAAAATAGCCAGATTGTGTCAACCTGCAGCTGAATGGCAGCCGCTGACCTGAGAGCAGCCAAACGCAGAGGTAATAACCAGGTTTACTGGCTGCTCTCGAAATCCTCTGAGATGTTGAACCCTATTGTTTTAGAGTAGATGAATACCCACAGCACTCTGCTGCAATACCGTAAACAGTTCATGACCAACTCTGGACACACCAAGAGAACACAAAGGAGAAAGAGAAAGCAAAGATGTCAGATGGGATCAGATGTTCAGAAGTGCTGAATTTGAGACTGAGAGAAACCATTGAGACTCTCTTTAGAGGGAACAGCAAACACTGAAGGCACTTTGCTTCCTCAAAGCCCACAAAGACACTTTGTGGTCAACTTAAAGTTGACCTTAAGATTTTTTTTAAACTCAAGGTCAGGATTGGCTAATGTGGGTTTACTTTGGGTTTACTTTAGGCTTAATTCGGCCCACAATCTGAGAGCCAGTAGGCAAAATTGTCACGCTCCATCTATCTTATTACTGATTAAAAATGTTTTGTTGTGCTTTGAATTTTGTTTGATTGTCGTAGCTAAGTGGATGAGGTGACAGGCCGGAAACCCGTTTGGGTGTAACCTGTGATTCCGCTATAGCAGAATCAAATCCTGTTGACCAGAACATTTTTATTCCTTCTTTTTTTAGGAAAGCAATCTATCATTTCCTGCTGTTTCATGAAAGGCTCCAATGTCTCTAATTTCCCCTCTTTGTCCTGTTGGTAAAACACAGACACAGCAGATTTACCAATGTAAAGCTTAGGTGTGAAAGAATGTAAGTTGAAACCCAAAACTCCCCAATTAGCTGCAAACCTTGTCTTTCTGTCATAGTTTGACCTGATTTTCCTCAAACAAGTTTTCATAATAGACATTCATAATCCAAGTGTAAGCAAGAGGAAGCTTCTAAATGGGCGGCCGTGGTGCAGCGGTAGGGCGGTCGACCCATGATCATAAGATAGCAGGTTTGATGCACGCCCATGTGTCGAAGTGTCCTTGGGCAAGACACTGAACCCCACCTTGCCTCTGGTGGGAGGTTGGCGCCAGTGTTCGGCAGCGGAGCCGCCGCCAGTGTGTGAATGTGTGTGTGCATGGGTGAATGGGACTGTGACTGTAAAGCGCTTTGGGCCTTCATAAGAAGGTAGAAAGCGCTATATAAGTATACGCCATTTACCATTTAAATACAATTTTTAAAGAAAGACTTACACCACAAGTTAACTCAAGAATGAACAGAAATCATAAAGATGAAATACAGTACAGTACAGATTACTGTAGATATGTGATCAAAATGGGATCTATTGAAAGAAGCTATTTAAGAAATGAAAAAAAAAAAAAAAACACATTGTTCTGCCAGGTTAGAAACATTTTTGACATGTTTTAGTTTGAAAAGGACAAGACATTTTTCAAAATTTGGGATATATCAAGATTGTCCACATAAGTGCATACAAGAAGTGTGTTATTATTGTTTGTGTGTTTATGTGCTGGAGTGAATGGATGCTGCGTCTTTCTGTCTTGTGATTGGTGGATCTTTTGTCTTTTCAAACAGACACTAGTGAAAAAAGCATCTCGGTTAACCCTCAACAAGGCCCGTCCTTTCCAGTTTACCTCCTTTCATTATCAATATCTGCCGATCCAGGCGTCTAACTGGAAGACAAACACTTATATAAAAACAGAGATTGGACGGAATTCCATTGCTGAGACCTTTCAACAGGGTCTTCATGACCTGGGGCCTTGTTGTTCAAGCCAAATACTTTAACATCAGCTGAGTTTGGCATCAGAAGAAAATATGTGTACATGATGAATGCTGTTAGTATTACTATTTGTCAGGCTTCACACACTCCAGTTTGACTGGAACGCAGCTCAGCAGGAAAATACCGAGCATAGTGAGCAGGTGGCACAACACCGAAATAAAGTTCTTCAAACAAACACCTGGAGAAATGGACGGAGGTGCACAGCATATCTGTGCTGGCCCCACTTTCACAGGTCAGTGATGGATGGAGGTCAACAGATTGCTGCAGCCCAGACCGATTCATCCAGGACTGTTGTGACATCTATTTCTAATGGCATCTGTGTTCCACGTGAATCAAACTTAACAGTGTCTGACAGGAACATATGTCTTGGATGTGCCTCCATGGCTTTGGCTCTCTGGCTGTACAGGAAGATCTGAAAGACTTCTTTCTGCGCTACCCGCTCAAACATTCAGTTTGTTCTTTTTGTGATGACTGTTGGAAGCAGAACAGAGAAAAACTGTTTCCTTTCTCATCAGATCTTCCTTCCAAATGAATGAGGCTTGTTTTTCAGCAAAAGAGACGCATTATGGTATCCAACCTGTTACAGCCCACGGACCGGTTAAATGTCAGACCAAGTTTTCACGGACCGGCCTCAGTTTCACAGAGAGTCACTAATCTCCAGTTGCACGTAGATCTTTGGTTTCATTCTATAACACTGGACTTATTTTTCCTATGAACTTTGAGAGTTTAAACAAGAGAGAAAAATGTAAAATGTTCATTTCTGTGAGAACGGTGGATTAAGTGTGTAGTGAGGAGTTATTAAGCTTTAAAAACATCTTTAATCCTTCTTTGTGGTTGGAATGCAACCCCCCCCCGATAAACGAAGGAACACTATAATGCTGTAACAACGTAGATTAAGGAAGTAAAAATGAACGAACATTTATTATCATTAAAATTCTGTAAATTCAGGAATAATGAAACATTTGACTAAATTTTAAACATTTTTAACATTTGACTAAACTAATTTTTCAAGTTGTTTGTTGATAATTAAAGAAGCTTTTTTGTCTTTCTCTGCAGCTTCTTTCTTGAGTTGGGGATTAAAAAAGGCTGTTCATGGCGTTTTTAATCTAATTTGTCCCTCTCCCTACCTTAATTCTCATTCTGGTTGTATAACACATGTGAGATCTGCCTCCACACATTTCCCTTTTGAAAAGCTCTTTACTCATTCAAAGTAGTGCCACCTCCTGCTCACCATTTCCAACTGACTCAGCAAGGCAGCATGAAATAACACTGCTTCAATTTGGACTGCTCCTCAAACACCTGATAGAGTTCAAAGGGTCCTTAATCTCAGCTGTCACTCAAAAGGTGGGGAAGGAACGCGAACATGAATGAGGAACAAAATAGAAGCTGAAAGTGTTTGATGGATGGCAGCACGTTCAGGCGAGCCTGAGGGTTTTGATTATTTTTCTCAGCAGATGTCCGCCCCGATTCCCAGTCGACTTAAAGATCACGGCTTGAGTTTTTACAGTTAAGGTCCTTAACTGACCGTGAGCCTCTGTTCTACTGTGAACTAAACAAATTGACAGAGTGTAATGTCTACACAGCTGACTGTAAACAGCAACAGGTTGAGCTGGAAAGCTAAACGTCTACAGACAGATGAATGTTAGGAGGTCAAGAAGGGACCATAAAGTTCTTCAGAAGTCCTAACATGATAAAGAAATGGGTTCAAATATGGGGTAGAATCAGGATCTACTTAAAGACCCTCTCCAATTAAATAATTGTGTTTTTGGTGTTTTTAACATGTTCTTGTGGTATTTTTCTTGATGATGGAGAACATATATAAAGAAAATTAAGATTAGATATAACATTTCTGAGTATTTCTTTATTCAAATTGTTGTGAATAAAGAGCAGATAAAAATGTTGTTTGAAAAAGCTTGTAGTTAAAATCTATAATCGGTGAGCCACAAGCTCCCTGCTCCCCTCCATTCTGATGCATCCTCTTGCAGACAAAGAGATCCATGTACATCTTTGTTTTCCTCATCTGAGCTGGTATCTGGCTTAAAACTGTACAGCTTCACTATTCCTCAACGTTTTTGTGGCACAGGTAATGTTAGGTTAGGGTTTTAAGTAGCTATAAGCTAACGGAAGAGAGTATAAACAATGGGATAATGGAAAATGGGGGCAGGCTCACTATGGGCCAACAGTCCGGCCACAAAGGAGAGTTGAACCTCTAATGAACTTCTGTCGCTCTGCAGAAACTATATCCTAGAAAACAACACTAGTATTAGTGGGATGCATTTGAAAATAGATGAACAGATGATCAGAGAGGGACTTTAAAAGGAATAAAAACACAGATCGTAAATTTGAAAATAGACATTGTAAATTTGAAGATTTGCTGATTCTGATTTTATGGGGGGGGGGGGGACTCGAGGCCCATTGGCTACTGGGACATAATTGACATTAAATGATATAGGTTATGGTCTCAGGTTATGGTGTCATTTGTGTGTTGGCGCCGCCTTCTCTAATGTGGCGAACAGCAGCTCTCCTAAAGTTTGATATATCAGAGGAGGCCGGTGCTAACTGCTTACGCTGTTTTGGAGCGGAAATTACATAACCACAACCCACATCATGTGACTTCATTCATGTTCCGGTGACCAATGGGCTCAAAGCTCTACCTCCATGTAAACTTAGGCTCAATACCGAAAGCAAAACGTATAAATATTGTAGCTGTAAATTGAGGACTGGATGACAGTAATGAAAAAACAAAAATTAAAAACATCTGCTGTTACACATAAACATTTTTCATTAGATAACACATGGTTATATATATTTAAGTTTTAAATAAACAATTAATTTCTTCACATTTTTAATATTTCTTTAAGTTTACAAAGTTTTAAGTTTAAAACTGTTTTCAATGTTTCTACTTTTTTTTCAATGTAAATTTACAAATTTCTACTTTTTACATTTTTTTATTCACTTTAAGCAGATCCTGATTTGACCTCAAAATCCATCCATCCAACCATCCATCCATCCATCCATCCATCCATCCATCCATCCATCCATCCAAATCCGTCGATCGTCATCAAATCCATCCATCCATCATCCTCCACCCACCACCATCATCTATCCATCCTCCATCCATCCATCTACATCCATCCATCCATCCATCATCCTTCTCCTTAATGGGACGGTGGCAGGGGAGCAGCAGTCCTAGCAGAGATGCCCAGACTTTCTGCCCTGACCACTTCCTCCCAACTCCTCTGGGAGAACCCCGAAAAGCGTTCCCCAGGCCAGCCAAAGGGGCGTAGTCTCCAGGCGTGTCCTGGAGTCTTCCCAGGGCCCCTCCGCTTGATGGGACGTGCCGAATACCTCCGAGGAGGCGTCCAGGGGCTCGGGACTATAGATCTTGAGCCACTCAGCCACTCCTTTCGATGTGGAGAAAGCGGTTACTCCCAGCTCTCCTTGGAGGTGACAGGCTTCTCACCTATCTCTCAAGGGCGCCCGCCACCCTCACGGAGAAGCTCATTTCTAACACTTGTGAGGACCACAAATTAACAATTCAATTCAATTCAATTTTATTTGTATAGCCCAAAACCACAACAACAGTCGTCTCGATGGGCTTCGAAGTAAAACATGAACTCAAAAGGATCATGAATACAAAGAGTTCAATAGGAAAATACAAAAATGGACTAACAAACTGACAAAGCTATACTGGCATCCCTGCCCTTAGACCCCCCATCCAGCAGTGAGGCAACTCCCAGCAGTTCAGGCAGAAAGAAACCTCAGGGGTGCCAGGAAGATCCCACTCCCAGGACGGACAGGCGTGTACCAGAACTCTTAGGAAAGATTAACTTATCTAAATCTACTCTTCCCATATGGTAAAGTCATGGACAGGCTTCATCCGTGTAGTTGTAGGGACAGTCAAAGTAGCGAAATCGAGCTGGCGACAGGCCAGCCAAGGCAAAGGCTCAAGCGGGCTGGTCAGGTACACAGAGCGAAGACGAGCCAGAGATGAGCCGGAGACAGGAACCACAGCCAGGTGTAGGAAGCGGGAGCAAAGAGGCGGGAAGTGAGCAGTCAGGAACTGAAACCAGGATCAGCCAACTGGAGTCTGGAAGCACTCCCTCCCAGGAGGGAGAAGGAAAAAAAAGTTCAGCCATAATTCGCACTGTACTGAACAGAGGCATGGAGAACTAAATAAATGATGATCAGGAATGAGACAGGAAGGGTAAGTGAAAAGAAAAAGAAGACCAGAATTTCCCAGTGCCATGATTGCAGCTTCAACTTCTAGCAGCCTTTTAAAAGAAATGATTGAGATTTAATTTAAACAACTTAACATTAAGTTAAATAATCTCTGAATACTAACTAGTCTGACAATAGCCTGTCCAAAGAGGAATGTTTCAGTCTAACTTCAAATGTAGAAACTGGTGGCCTCTCTTGCCAGGCTGGGAGGTTATTCCTTAAGACAGGGCTTGTCAGCCGCTCTACCTCAACGTGCTTTTACTAATTCTGGGAGCCATAGAAAAAGTCCTGCATTGCGGCGAAGTGTTTCTCATTGGATGAAATGGAGACTAAGGTCATAATATAGGGCAGAGGCCATTCATATAAGGCCTTATAGGTTAACAGGAGGATCTTGAACTTGATTCTGGAATCAACTGGGGAGCCAATGGAGCGAAAACCTAACACAGGGTGATGTGG
This sequence comes from Oryzias sinensis, assembly GCA_037389245.1. NCBI lineage: Eukaryota > Metazoa > Chordata > Actinopteri > Beloniformes > Adrianichthyidae > Oryzias > Oryzias sinensis. The sequence continues at coordinate 6,937,447 of CM074491.1, forward strand.
TCTCTTCTTCTAGTTCCTGCTAACAATCCCTAGCTGCTGCGTTCTGTAGAACAAGCTGGAGACTTCTTAAAAAGACTCTTAGGACACGCTTCCTTTAACAAGGAGTTACAGTAATCCAGCCTCGTACATGTTTTCATCATGAATAGAGTTTTTCCAGCATCACTCTTGAAAAGTATATTTCTGATCTTGGCAATATTCATAGATGGGAAAAAGAGCAGTTCTACCGCCCTGAGATATATGAGCCTTAAATGATAAATCCTGGTCGATAAAACCCAGGTTTTAACTACCAGCATGGAATTGGGGCTATGTATGCATCGGGGAACTATCTGAGCAGACAGAGCATCTCTGAGGGATTTTTAGGTCAAGTATGGCAGCCTCAGTTTTCTGGGATTCAAGAAGAGTGGTGTAGTTGTCATCGGTCTTGATGTCACTGATGCAAGCGTTCGGATTTCTCTATCCTGGTCATTCTGGTCGAGCCCCATGGATAAATACAACTTTCTGCGTGTCGTCGGCATAACAATGAAATTATGCTGTGTTTTCTGATTATGTTTCCTAGGGAGGTAGCATATAAGCTGTAAACAAGGATAGGTCCCCAAGACTGAGCCCTGTGGGACTCCATAGATTATTTCTCAGGGGTGCACTGAGGAAGAATGGCATTGCATTAACGGAACTGATACCTGCTCGGACAGATGGGAGGATTTAAACCACTGGAGAGCAGATCCTCTGATCCTATGTCCTGCTCTAATCCTATGGAGTGATAAAATGCTGCGTGGTCGATAGTGTCAAAATGCACTGAGGTCCAACAGGACAAGAATAGAAAGTAGACCCTTTTCTTGAGGGCCAACCAACAGAGTCATTAGAGACTCTAACTAGTGCAGTTTCCCGTACTGTGAGGTGAGTCTAGAAAACCCCGACTGAAAGAAGTCTTCAAAGAGGCAGAGATTGTCCTGTAGGTGACGATGGCTGTATGCAACTCTTTCTGGGATTTTAGAAATAAAGGCAGGTTGATATCGGTCTATAGTTGGCCAACACGCTGAGATCCAAACTGAAGCTTTTCAGAAGAGGTTTAACAACTGCATATTTAAAAGACTGTGTACGTAACCCGTTCCAGAAGAGCATTTACTCATTGTTAATATGGGATCATTGATTGGGGAAAGGGATTTCTTTAAAAGTCTATTAGGGTGGGTCTAGCTCGGAACCCACGTTGAGGGATTTGGAGGGCGTGTCAATTGATGTTATTTCCGCTTGATCTACAGCAGTAAAGCAGTCCAATGTTACAGAAGTTTCTATGGATGCCTCAATTTCTACCACTTCAGCCTGTTCTGGGCTGATAGTAGGAATAACTTGATTTAACTTATGTCTAATATTTGAGATTTTACTATCGAAAATGTAAGAAAATCACATCAGAGCTGAGAGAAACAGGAACATGTGGTTTCTGCAAACCGACTGCGAGTTAATTTACTTAATAGTGCTAAAAAAATCTTGAATTGTTTCCCATTCTCTGATAATAAAGTTGAATAGTACTGGCTCCTAGCTCATGAAACTTTTTTATAACGTTAATAGGCTATGTTTAGATATCCAGAACTGCTCTAAGCCGGAATGGCGCCATTCTCTTTTCCAACTACGGGTTTCCTTGTTTTAAAGAACGAGTTTCAGCGTTAAACCACAGTGCTACTCGGTTTTGTCTGACGAACTTAGGTTTCAAGGGGGCAACAACATCGAGTGTACTCCTGAGGGCTTGTAAGCATCATTAACAAAGTGGTCATTTATACTAGGACTGATACTTTAAGACTGGACTCAGGTAGTTTCTCAGAATATCACTAGTGCTGGCTGAACTGTGTGTTTAAACTCAGACACCAGGAACGGTCCAGTTGAGTTCTTCTAAGCTGTTTCTTATTCACTCTGGGGCAGAAGGATGGTTCCAGTGTAAACTGGAAGGTAATCATAAAGTGATCCCAGAAATGATGGGGTTAAGAGGGAAAGACACTCAGCCTGGCTGGTCTCTATCCCATGGAGTTAGAGAACAAAGATCCCAGGGTGTGCTTATATAGAAGGCCAGCAGGTGGTTCATTCACCTTTGAGTGAAACCAATAACAAAAGCTGCAAAAGCATTTTCTAGAGCAGTCACTGGGGTCATCAACATGAATATTAAAATCCTAATATTAAATTTGATCAGAAATCTGGACAATGATGGAAATGGGAAGTCGGAAAACTCAGTTAAGAATTCTGAATATGGGCGGGGCGTAAATAATTATGAGTAAAATAGGTTTTCCAGTTTTCCTGTTAAGTGACTTAAAGACAATATAATTAACAAAAGGAGTTATAAGCATTTTTAACTGGGAGCTGAGAAGAGTAAGCTGAACTGTGATATTGCTATGCACGACCACCTCCTTTCCCTGAAATCTGGATTTCTGATAGTTAACACATAAGTGCAGAAGTTTGCTTCATTCAATCTATTATAGTCATCCTGTTGGAGCCAGGTTTCTGTTAAAGGCCTAAAAGACTAAGGTTATTTATCAATGATTAACTCATTGACTAAGAGGAACTTGGAGGAAATGGATCCGAGATGTTTTAATAATATAATTTAATTACATCATAATTCTGCTTGTGAACTGCTGTCTGTCACTGGAAAGGTTTCTGTGGCCTTGATTTGCTTTCAGCATCTTTCTTTGCAGCTAACACTTGAACCTGCTCGACTTTCCCTGCATGGGTTTTACTGGCTTTTAACCCTAAGGAGGCTCAGAAGAAGCGTTTTACACTGCTGCTCTGTGGGTCCTCGTCTCTAGTTGTCCCAGGTTAACAGACTAAGGCTAGCAGAAATATTTCCTGAAAAAGAAGCCGGCACCGTCCGGGTGGGATGGGCCTTGATCTCTCCACGCAGCAAGACCCGGGCTTCCCCAAAAACCACTCCAATTGTCAACAAAGCCAGCAATGTTTTCTGGGCACCATCTAACTAACCAGCAGTTAAATGATGAAAAAAAGCGGCTGTACATTTCATCACTAGCTAAGTTAAGCAGGGCCAGAGAAAATTGATGTCGGACATACCGTCTTCGCCAGTTACACACGAAGACCGTTGCTTAACCTCTGATTGTCTCTCCGTCGGAACGTCATTACCGCCTCGTGAATCACGGCTCGACGGAGACTGGACTTACTCTGAGCTAACATCCTAAGGTTCCTAAATGTCACCAACTCTGGCCCCGGATAACTTACCTGACTTCCATGGCCGCTCAGGAGCTCCCACGTTTCTAACTTCAGAAGAGCCTGTAACCAGGTTGAGTGTTCGGCCAGATTGTGTGGCTGAGAGAACCTATTACTAGCGTGGGTCTCGGGTGCTCTAAGTCTTTCGTTTAGCACTATGTTTCCTCCCAGCAGTACAAACCTGACTGTCTCGGCTGTTGGGAGGCTGGGGAGTAGTGCTAACTGGGTTGGCCTGGTAGGCATGGCCAGCCTCTGAGAGTAACGACCTGGCTAGCATCCATCCAACCATCCATCCATCCATCCATCCATCCATCCATCCATCCATCCATCCATCTTCCTCCGCTTATCCGGGACCGGGTCGCAGGGGCAGCAGTCTAAGCAGAGATGCCCAGACTTTCTTCGCCCCTGCCACTTCCTCCAGCTCCTCTGGGGGAACCCCGAGGCGTTCCCAGGCCAGCCGAGAGACGTAGTCTCTCCAGCGTGTCCTGGGTCTTCCCAGGGGCCTCCGCCCAGTGGGACATGCCCGGAATACCTCTCCAAGGAGGCGTCCAGGAGGCATCCGGACTAGATGCCCGAGCCACCTCAACTGGCTCCTTTTGATGTGGAGGAGAAGCGGTTTACTCCGAGCTCTCCGCGGGTGACCGAGCTTCTCACCCTATCTCTAAGGGAACGCCCCGCCACCCTACGGAGGAAGCTCATTTCAGCCGCTTGTATTCGGGACCTCGTTCTTTCAGTCATTGACCTCAAAAACAATCACTCACATATTTTTGTTTGATGTTTTATCTTTTGAAAATTAAATTCTGGCATTTTTTCACTTTCTGACTTCTATTCATATCAGAAATTGTGTCATTGAGTTTAAATTTATTGGAGATTGTAATATTTTTTGTGAAACAGAGCCCCTATTTTAAACAGCCCTAAATATTGTATATTATTCACATTTTTAATAAAACAGCTTAAAGATCCTGTTCTTAAATGGTTTAAAGTTTAGCACTTAAAATCCAGTTATGCAACAAAATTTTGGTGGTTGAACAAAATACTTTTCAATGGTAAATCCTGGGATGTACATCAAGATTTGTTTTTATAAAAAGCCTAATACAAAAAAATAATTTTTGGGGCTAAGTTTAAGCTATAGTCAGTCCTTGATTGTCCATAGCAGAGAAATGTTTAAAATAAAAGGTGTGCTGAAACCTCCAAAATGGAGGTTGTTTTTTAAAGAGAATAACAGCGTCAGTTTAAAAAATGACCCAAAACCTACTTTAATTATTTTTGGGTGATAAGTTGGGCTGCCATGAAACTGTCCAAACACAAATGATTAAACTAGCACATTGTATTGTTAAACATCACCATATTTATGATTGGACACCACTATTTTATCTATTTAACAATGAGCTGGAAAGTTTTCACACAGCCCACATTTTTCTCTAATGGACAACCTATTATGTGAATGGAAGGATCCGCATTAACGGACCCGCACCTTTCTCTTGGTATGTGCCTCAACTCCTTAGCACCCATCATTTCTTTCTGCCGCAGCCTGATAAATCAAGGCACCTAATCAGTGCATTAATATTCATGAGTCCTCAAAGTGCTTTTGAAGGTGTAACTCTTCACAATACCTTGGCTCAGCCTTGAACGTACCACAAATCCTACAAAAAAAATGGCAAAGTTGGGAAGTGTAGGGGTGGAGTGTGAGGCTGATTTCATCCTTTTAGCATTTAGAGTATGTTTTTCCCATGGGGGTGGTCGAAACTCCAATTTTGCTTTTTTTTTATCTTTAACTTCTTTAGTTCAGCATCAGGACTGAAATATGAGGCGTCAAAACATGAACAATTATGAAAAATCATGAATTTGTGACCAATTTGGGAAAGGGAATGAGGTTGTCAGCTGTTTTGGAGATGTATGCGTTTTCAATTTGGCGTCTCTTAATGCCTGCCAGCTTCTCTCACTATTCCGTTAAACTGTCATTTCTCCTTGTATTAATTGAACACTCCCCTCGTTCGCTCCCCACACTATCATGTAACGCTCATCTATCATTGTTTGTTGGGAGCCAGTGTGCTTGTCCTTTCCACTGACTTTGAGAGAGCACTTCATCTTATTTGTTTGTTCCCTGACACAGGCATGATGCACTCAACCAGACCAGCCATTTAGAAGTTGGGTACTGTTCAAGAACAGCCTCTCTTGCCATTTTGTGTTATCCAGTGCATGGGCTTTGCGCTACAGACATCATTTGTCACTTGTAAACTAAAACTAAATACCTCTGGCATCTAATTTACTTAAGAGATAAGTTACAGAAACGGAGCCCAGAGTCACACGACCTGCAATCCATAATGGACAAGAAACTGCTGCATTTTTCTCTAGTGATTTGTATTTTAGAGATGCTGCATATTAATAAGCCTAACTTGGATTTTAGAAAGTAATAAGATGAGCGTTGAAATATTGTATTTACCCGTCTGTATCGGCATCTTAAAGTTACAAAAATAAAAATGATATGATTCCTACTTTTTCTAGTCTGACTTTTAAGAACATTTATTAAAGATTTAATCAAAAAATTGGTTAAAATAATTATCGTCTTCTGATGTCATTGGTGATGTCGCCTTTCCATCCAATCCCAAAGATCTGGACATGCAAGAAAATTTGTAAGGCTGTCAAGTTAATATAGTAAAAACCTTTTGTTCACTTACTTGCTGAATAATTAAGCTGTGACTGCAAAAAGACCCTCAAAAGAAAAGATAAAACGGTTATTAGAAAAAAAATTGAACAAAATTTTTTTTTCTCATGATCAAGTGCAAAAATAGGCTTTTATTTTGAAAAACATGAGCTCTTTCAGGTTATAGTTGATGGTTTTATGTCTTGAAATTTTAAAACTGATGATTTCCATGTTCAGAACTTCAAAGACTTGCTGCAGTCACTGAATTTTTAACCAAAAAAGAAAACAAAAACAAAATATTTTCAAAATCTGTCCACTGTAAGAAAAGATAAATAATTTTACGCAACTTTTCAACATATGAAAACATATGAAACTAAATTATAACAATTTGCAAGAAGAGATGTTTTTACTTTGTCTTTTACAGTGCAGTCACATAGAATCACTTTCTTAGTTAATTAATGTTACTAAAGTAACATTGGCAAAAATAGAAAACCTTTTTCAAATGTTAATTGTCAAACAGTAATTACTTTTCAGAAAACATTGTAGTTTTTTTTTCACCAGCACCTTTTAAAAGTATTTGTTGAATTAGAGTTAACTCACACTAAATCTGAATCCGTTTGATCCAAAGAACGGTTAGTTTGGCTGCTGTCATCCCCAGCACGAAGCAGAGCGGTTGACTCTTCTAGAATAATACTTCTGTCAATTGCTGTAAAAAAGAAGAACAAGTTAAACAGCTGTTTTCTTTAAAACTTTGAAGCAGTATGGAGGAGAACTTTCTGAGTTTAGAATGACCTAAAGCTTTAAATCTAAACAATTCAGTGGTAAAGAAGGTCTTATGATCACCACTTTGATCAGGAGGATGACAGCAGGCTTTGAATGGCCACAATGGTGTCCTTGTTGCCCGAGTGTGGTCATATTTATCAGCACAGTCTGCTTTTATTCTGAAGGTTGACTCCTTTGGCTGAATCTGTAAATGAGGAGTCAGCAGCTAATCAAAGTGGGACAGCTCTTTGTGGAATCCTGCAGCTTTATCAGAGGAGCAGGAGCTGGGATGGAGGCCTGAGACCCGGGTTGATACGAACTAAGACCCTCACCACTTCCAATCACTCCGGGCAGAAAAGCTGCAGCCCGGCTGAGACGTCATTTAGAAAGGAGGATTTCACTTCAAGGACAAGGCTGTAGGATTTAGATTAGGCTGGGTGATGTGCAGCAGCTTTGTTGTTGATTTTAGCAACCAAGCAGTTTCACAGACCCAACATAACATTAACGGTGCAACAAAAATGGCGACCAATATCGAAGCTATCCAGCCGTACAGTTTTGATCCAGATTCCACCTCAGACAAAGAAAATTAGGATGCACATGGATCTATTCGTCTGTAAATGGATGCATCAGAATGGAGTGGAGCATGGAGCTTGTGACCCACAGATTGCAGAACCTTCATAACAGGTACAAGCTTTTTCCAGCTACATTTTTTTTTATCAGCTCCTGATTCACAATTATTTCAATAAAGAAATAATAAGACATTTTAAACTTAAATACCTTTATATGTGACCAAAGTCTTGAGAAAAAAGCCACAAAACAGTTGCTCCAAAAGTCATAGTTTTTCCTTAATGCTGTTTTTCTGTCTGTCCTTTTTTCATTAGGAATTACAGAATTAACATGAAAGCATAAAAAATAAGTGTTACTAAATATTAGAACTAAGCTAACAAATAATAAACTGAAAGGGTTTAGGTGATGCCTCCATACAATGTTTTATACCGTATAGAGCACAGTGAACATGTCACAAAATCCCCAACATTTCCACAAAGCATGGAAAGTTCATTCATGAAGAAAACCACAATTATTTGTTCCTATGAAAAAGGAGTCATCAGAAAATCAGCTGACTTGAACTGTTTTTTCAGTTGGTGAACACACACGTTTTGGGCACAACACTGTAGAACATTCGACTGCAAAAATAATTAAAATATAAGTTACAAGAACAATAGAGAGAAAGTTTGGATTCCCATCAAAATCTGGAAGACAGTGAATGCATCATCAAAACCAGTAGAGCCTGAACACGAAGTTGGATCCGATTCACACCTCCAGCCAGATGGGAAAACACAGTGAAAGGCTTTTGCAGCTGGCCAACATCTGCCCACTGGGGAGGTGGGGCTTGGCTGTCAGAAAGAAGCGAACTGGATTCAAAAATCCCAGGATCTCTGCTCCCACATTTGCTTTACCTGTCACTGGATCCACCAGGAAAACAAGCTAAAGCCTCTCCCCGGGATTTCAGGATGCTGATGCTGTAAATCTGCTCTCTATCATTCTTGTCAGAAAGTGAAACTTCACTGTCAACATCCCCAACTTCCAGCTCCCCAGACAGACTTTACCAGTTGGCAATGTGTTGACAAAAACAAGGAAAACTGATTTTTTTTTTTTTCATTAAACCTGTACCTTGTCAAGTTAACTGCTTATATAACAATCAAACCACTTTTTTTCAAAACTATTTTAGAAACATGACTGAATGCTTTTCGTCTTTATCTGCAGAGAACGTCAGTTCCTGTATTTGAGCTAAAGAATTCAATAAATGTGTTCAAACCTAAAAATGTATGCACAATTTCTGTTTTTTCAAAATAAAACTAAGAAAGTCAACGGATGGTTTCATCATAAAGTGAACAAAATGTGTGTTTGCTTAACTGTAAACTATGCAAAATGAAGCTTAATTTTAGGAGAAAAAATGTGGAAAGATGTTTCATTACGCAGTGTTTAATTGAAATAAGTCATACTTTCTGACAATCTTTGATAGGTTAAGCAAAATGCAGTGCTTTTGCAGAATTTTTGTGAACATGCTTAAAATACTGAAGACTGGGGCGTTTGGTGGAATCTTCTTCTTAACAGTTTTACAATGATTTAAAGCATTTCATTCAGAGCCAAACCGCTTCTGTGCATGCATTTTCTCCAGGAGTCAGGCTGGAATTTACAGTTCAGAACATTAGTTTAATGCGCCTCATAGCCCACCGCAGGAGAACAGCATTTCAAAGCTGGAATTATACCCTCTTGTTGTCACAAAATGATATGAAATGCTGTTTAATGTCTGATGTCAGCGTGCCGGTCCCTTCAGCTTGGGGACGCAGTTCACTCGCGCTCAATGGAATCTGGTGACATTTGAATGGATTGTTTATTCCTAGAAATGCTTTTACCACTAAAGGGAAAAGCAGGATAGGTCAACAGAATCCAGAGGGTGGCAGAAGTGATAAAGCTCAGCTTTTCATGGTGAGTTTGGGCGTTGTGAAAGAAGAACGCACACGTGGAGCAGGAAGGAATATCTTGAGCTCCCCTGAGAGCAACGGGAGGTTCACCCAGGAACATATTACCATATGAAAAGCTTTGATAAGACTTATCCGCTTCTGAAGGAAATTTTGTGATGAACTATAAAAAGGTTTCTGATGAAGCAAAACGAAAGAAAAAGTAGGAAACTAAAGAAGTTTGGATTGAGAATAAGAGCAGTTACATAAAGCATGTAGGGAAGACATTTTGTGATGAATAGATATGTTTAGATTCTGAATAAAAGCCTAAAGTCCTGTTGCTGATTGTAAATGATTGTCTGCTATCTACTCGCACCAGTTAAGAAATTTAACAAAAATATAGTATAAAGGACATTGTCTTAACCTTAAAATCAGTTTCCCATGACCATCATCATTTGTTGCTGGTGGCGTTTTTTTGGCTGCCGTCACCTGCAGCCGCTTGGAGACTAAATGGGCCTTCTGGTCATTATAGTAATAATCAGCAGGTGTTCACTGAGCAATAACAGCTATCTAGGCCAGACAATGCAAAAAAAAAGCTTATGTTTAAGGCTTTTAAAGTAGCAAGGAAGCACTCAAAATAATACTAAAAAAGCATCAAAATAAAGTCTATAAATTAAGATTGATTATTCTTTGCTGGTTTTGTTAATTATTCTGTTTAGGGAAAATGACCAAAAAAGTGTGAAATCTCATTCAGAGGAAATTTCGTTAGTACTTGAGTGGATTATTAACAATTTATTTTAAAAATGAACAACTTGAAGAGTTAAGTTCACCCTATCTTCTTCTATAACCAGCTTAATGCATTCCCATTGTTGCCTGTTAAAAGCTGTGATTGGTAGATGGACATGGTTAAACCAATAGAAAGAGATTTGCTGAATAAATACAAAACAAAAAGTCATCTGTTCATACAAGCCAACAGCTTTAACATCCGGCAGTGGTTTTAGCACCATTCTTTATGCATGGTGAGATAATCGTATGTTTTAGACCCAACTGGCCTTACAGGTGGTTAAAGGCCGTCTGCGGGCAAAAAACGGTCAAACCTGTGCGGGGACGCGGTTGGCCGTAGACCGGACATGCTGCAGGTGGCAGGTCATATCAAGCACTTGACACGCATGGGTAGGTCAGGGTGTAGTAGGTGCGCACTTCACAAGGAGCCCGTTCGTGGTGTTACAATGATAAGTGCGTGCCCCTTGTGTGCAGCCTGACCGTTAGAAAGTAGAAAATTAGACAATCAGAGCGTAGTTTGTGTGAACATCCAACAGGCACATATCCATCAAACTTTATTTATTAAGCACTTTCCACATAAAAGTATGACACAAAGTGCTAATGTGCACACCCTGTGCATAAGGCCTTTGGGTACGGTCAGTAAGGAGACTAACACCTCACTAACAACAAGAGTGCGGCATAAGGATACCGATACAGCATCATGAGTGCGAGGAGCTTTCATGAACCGTAAACGGTACATCTCATTTTTATGATTTACCTCAAGCCTCAAGAGAACTATAAGACACACCTGCGGTTAAAATGCAGTCGCTCCTCTCTACGACCCTCCACAAACCCGCACAACCCAAAAACCACAACACGCACATGGGTGCATGTGACTATGGCTTCTGATTTCAATGTGTCCTGACCTTCAGAAATTTTCTGTTTCTGTGTATTTTACAGAAACAGAAAAATTCCACTGCCGTCCTTTTGACAGGACTCATGAAATCACGTGTCCAAAATGATCATGTGGAAGTTGAGCAAACTCTTAAAGACACCAGTTCTTCTATTTTCCTCTGTTTCTAATTTTTTAAACTAGCAAAATAAAGTCTGTCTACTTTTTGTGCAGTGGAAGGTCGCAGCTCTCCCTGAACGCCTCACAAACACGGCGAGTATGTCACTACAATTACTGACTGAAGTCCTATTCACAACTGCTTCCTCTTGTGTTGTGGCCCCAAGAACAATATGTTTACATGTCTATCAGTTTGAAATCATCTCAACACAAAATAAATATGGCTCAAAGGTCTTTATAAACAACTGTTTTTAGGTCAAAGCTATTTACATATCTAATCCTAACATCCAAACCAGTGTTGCCTTATTATTTTAAATGCACTGAAATCAGTTTTTCCCCTTAAAAAAAAAAAAAGATTTGTGTTTTTTCTCAATAAGGTGCCCTTGGTGAGTAATCTGTAGCAATAATCCTTCAGCAAACCAACGACAGAGCAAAGGTTAAAAAAACATAACTCTGTCAAATAATTGATGAACTAAACTCAAGGAACAAAAAAAAGATGCAGCCTCAAACACCCACCAAAAACAATAAATTCACCAGCAGGAATTTTTAGATTTGCTTTGTTCTCATAATACATTGAAGCTGTGCAATAACAGCACAGAAAATCATGAATGTTTCATTTCAAAGACCTTCATCGCATATAGGACCTTCACCACATACAGAACGTTTTCTAAATCCCAACACTGCTGTTGTCTTTGTAGGTGTAAAAGCTTCATGGGAAACCAGGAATTGTCAGGTGAAAGCTACCCATTCACAGCCTGACATCCCACTCTTCCTGCACCAACAAGCAGCAAGGTGACCTTAATGACAAAGGCAAGAGGTAAGATTCAGAGGCTGAGGAGCTGATAGCATCCCTGCACCGTGGTTTGTCAGACAATTACAGAGTGCTATGGAAAGGCCAGGAAAGAGAGGAATACAGTGACACAAAAACCAAAGAAAAGAAGAATTAGAGAAGCAGAAAGTCAGGAGAGCTGTGGATTGATAGTGGCAGGAAAGGTGTCTTCAGGGGATGGCAAACAAGTGGGTTCAAAGGATATTATTTGTCCCTTGGTGCTTGATGTCAGTCCACCAGTAATGAAGTTAAATTAAGAAGCCAGCTTGGAAAAGAGTGTTTGGGAAATGGGCGACCACCAGGGGCCATGGGAGAAGAGAACAACAAAGAAAAAGGTCCGGAGGAGATTGACAGAGTGCAGGAGGTGCAGTGCTGGCTCAGTCAATCAATAACCCCTTTCCTCTGGGGTCGAAACCTTCACACCAGCCTCATCAGCAGCTCCCATCTGTGACCTGACAGCTTCCACGTGTCATCAAAGTCAAAAGGAAAACCATCTCTTCCCCCCCCCCCCCCCCTTTTTTTTTTTCAAGAACAGGGGAATCTAGAAGCAGCAAAAGATTTTTACCTTTTTATTCCTAAACTGAAGCATTCCAGTTTTACAAGGTGAGACTTGGACGTGACAGCTTCCATCCCCACATGGCTGGCTTTGCCACAATGACAACAGTGAATAGCAAGCAAGCACAAAAAACTGTTTAACACTAATGCTACAGTCATAACCAGGTTCGGAAACGCACATTCAAGCGAACGCTTCCAATGGGAAGTCTATGTAAACATGTATATATGTGTAAATATAGTTTTAGGCTTACACGTTCATGGAATTTTGAGTTATTTCTTGACAGCTATGTGCAAAAACACACAGCCATTGAGTGCATGTCAAAAGTTAAAGCACTTAAACTTAGACCAATCAGGGTCTTAGATTCGGTAGTGACGTATGGGGAGCATCCTTTTCAATTCTCAGAACTGCCAGCTGTTTGAATATCATCGTGAAGGAGAAATTAATAATTGCAGTTTGTGTCTGGCCTGATTTATGTGACATCAAGTCTTTCATTTATTGGAATAGACTGTGCAAGAAAAACTGGAGCAAGATTTTTGAGATTTGTACCACTTATAGATTTCATACTAAGCCTCTTCCAACTGTAGGACATGCACCAGTATCGGGTAGCGACAGTCCGGTGTGAACATGCAAACTCCACACATAAAGGTCCCATCAAGATTCGAACCAGGGCCTTCTTGCTGTGAAGGGAGGACGCAAATCACTACGCCACTGTGCATCGCCCTTTTCTAAATGCAAAAATGTACGAAGTCCATTAATAACTTCTAAGTCTTAAAGATTACCATCCCTGACAGGACTAATAATGCCTCTATCACAGTCTTTGTTGGCACATCTTAGCAAAACATGCAATCACAATTTAAGAGAGAATCATGTTGTTAACAGCAGACAGTAACTGTTTTATGTTTCTAACCTTAATCCAGGTCAGACATTGTTCTCCACACTTAGTCAGCTGGCCCTATGATCATTGATCCCTAAGACTCAAATTATTGAAATGATTTAATCTGATCAAAACCATTTTACTCTTTAAAGCAGGGGTGTCAGAATCAAGGCCTCAAGAGCCAGTGTCCAAACTTCAATGGCAGGTTCCAACCAACCTGCCATTGAAGCTCCTCATTGGCCAAACACCTGATCCAGGTAACCAGCTGCAGTTGAGGCAGGGTTTCTGGAAAACCAGCCCTCAAGGCGCCTCTGTTTTAAAGTCTCAACATCTGCCCCGTGACTCAACTATCAAACATCCTAAGACCAATGGGAAAGGAAAAGCATGCACGTTTTCTTACTGCTCTGTAACTGCATTATAATTGAAAACAAGCTGTAATTTCCCCAACAATGAACACAAAAGGTTTTCTCTATATCCCAAAGTGGCAGGTAAACAATACAAAGCTCATTTAACAAATTGGCACAGGTGGAGATCACTGAGCGCATCAAGTTAACATTTCTTCAGGAATTTAAATTTTAATTTACAAGCTCCTTTTTTTTCTCCAAGCCTGGGCTTTTTTGTGTACCCTTCATTATCCATCCACCAGTGATTAGGAGTCTCACTTCACTTGTTTCATTAAATTTATTGCTAATAATATCTTTCGTTATTGCTTGTTATTGGAAAGAATATTGCAATATGCTCCTGATAGCTCATGTCAGAAATAGTTAATTAAGTAAATGAATGCCAGAGACCAGATAAATAAATAAAGAACACACATTTGCATACCGTAATTGAATGTCACTCTCGGTTGTTGTGCTCTTTCAGCTGATGGATGGGGACCATCTATACCTCAGGCTTTAATGGGGAAAAACGGGGGCTCTCCTTAACATACATACACGGCCACAGCCGCTATCTCTTTGCATTAATCCATAGGGTATTGACAAAAACACTCAGTGTAATGTGAGGACTCTGCACCCAAACAGCATGTATCTCAGGTGCTGAAAACAGTTTGACCATGACACGCTGATTTCCTGTGAATCAATAAAACATTAAAATGATTTTTTTTTCAGGAGGTCAAGGGTCACACAAGATGTGAACAGACATGAAAGCAACAACAACAACAAAAAAGAAGAATCTGTACGAATGCTGACCCTCAGAGATTTTCAACATTATATTCCCCTTTAGGGATCTGTGTCAAATAAATGAATCTCGATCAATGACAATGATCAAATGTGGATATTATGAAAAATAGATGTATTTATTGATTTAGTTTTACATATTCAATTAGTGTCTTTTAAATTCTGAGCAGGAGGAGTGAGAAAAGTCAGTGGGAGGATGAAGGAGCATTGCATACACAACTACTGTGTACTTTGCTACAACTTTTTTCTCTACAAAAACTTGATATTTTTGTTCTATTTGAACATTTAAATAGTTTAAATGTCAGATTTGCATTCATTGTTTGGAGCCCCATAAGTTTAAACATTTTTGCAACATTTTCTGCTTTAAAAATAGAATGACTTCAGATTCACATCAGATCCTGTGTTAGGATTTAGTGTTTGCGGACATTGACTGTAGATATTTCACCCAGCAGATAAATTTAACTTTACATTTTATTTGATTAGTGGCTTTTCATTTATAAATGAAGTCAGACTTTCCAGAGAATACCCGTCTACGCGAGCAGAAGAGAAGCACCTTCAGTTGTCTTCTTCCGGCTAAAGTGACTCTTTCAGAGCACCGGTATCGGCAGAGAAGATCACAGCCTGTATAGCACCAGCTCCATCACCGCTCCTGCTGCTTGGCCTGAAGACAGATTTACGAGACAAAAGCAGGCGGGATGGCCACAAGAAAGAAAAAGGAAGAATGGATTCTTTGCCTAGACCTAATGAGAATATAAAAAAATGGAACTTCCTTTCTTTTCATTCCTAACTTTTGCAATGCCTGGACAGGGGTGATAAAGACATAGAGAAAAAATGAGTTCATTTAATGCAGTGGACTAAAACAGGAGGGATTCTTGAAATAAAAAAGCTTTAAAGGAGCCTTTGTTGATTGTTTAACGTTCTCAGATAAAGCCTCCGTCGCATGCCGTACGAGGGTTGACCTAGACGGGTGCTGTGGCTTTTTGGGTTGTTCTGGCCCATGGAGGGTCATAGTGTGGAGCGGTCGCATCCAAGGGGAATGCAGGTGTGTCCTGCAGATCCTTTGAGGCTCACACAGGGCATCATGAAATCGAACGTACCAATGTCGTAGTAACTGTTTCCTGAAATACTTTAAAGACTAATTCAAGCTGCACACACTTTGAGGGTCCGGATGATGCTGCTGTACGGTGCCGTTACGCCATACTCTACTTGTTATTACTTGTGAGTAATGGCTCCTTGCAGTAAGTACCAATAGGATGTCCATACAAACTATGGTCAGATTGTGTAATTTTGTAATTTCTAACAGTCATTTAGCACGCCTACGTCTTACCCATTTCACTCTTCCTACCCTTGTTTGTTGTATAGGTGTTTGCTACAATCTGTTCCTCGCAACATGCCCGTAGAGGAAAACGATGCCCGTAGAGGAAAAAGTGCATTAACATTTTTGCTCAATGGGTTCACCAAGAGCTTGACATTTATGTGGGTCTACTGCGTGCCCCGTACAGGTTTGGCCATTTTTTTTGCCCCACAGAGAGCTTCTAACCACCTGTAAGGGCAGTTGTTACCAGGGACGTGCACAGGATTTCAGAGAGGCAGGGACTTAAAGCTGAAAAAGGGCAACAAAAATGCACATTTTTTTGTTTTTAAACAATATGTAAATTTAGTAATTTTTTTCAAACAAAGCACTAATAGGAATCTATTCGGTTCTCTTTCAGTCAGCAACTAGTTAGACCATAACTAACAGGTTCAAATAGGTTCACTATCACGTCTCTTCAGTTCTCTTGCCTTCTCTCACGGTCCCTCTGTCTCCTTCCTCCATCTCTGGCGGCTCTGGGTCCAAGTGGAGCCACTAAAACAGAAGCGGCAGAGCAGAACCCCCGTATTCCAAAGAAAATGGGCACAGCAGAAGAGTATCATGGGGATTTTGTTGCAACTTTCTATCTACTTGTATCACTAACAGGAACTTATCAATGGTAATACAAAAATAAATAAATAAATAAATAAATAAATAAATACATAAACAGAGGGCACTAGGGCACTTTTTAATCCAAAGCAAATAGGGCAGGTGCTCAAGAACCCCACACATGTACACACGCCTGGTTGTTACTATATGGCATAAGGTTAGGGATCTTTTTTTTTTGAATGAAAACTTTATGTTGTTCATTTAGAAAAGATGCACAATCCATATAAAGTGGAGTTGATTGAAAGAAAATGTGGTTTAAAGGCATTCTAGAGTTTGTCTAACATCAACATTAACTCCCTGTTGATTCAAAAAGTGCGTTCACTGTAAAGTGTTCCTTTACTAACAACTTAGACTCAGCCTTCATTAAATTAAGGATTACTCTCTTCTAATTGGTAGTATGACATCCAACTTCTCCTTTGCTATGGCTTTTTGTAGTTCCAACAATAACTAGTATTTAACTGCAGCTGCTGTCATACATCACTGTAATTAGTCCACAGTAAATATGGCACAATGTTAAAAAAAAACATGCTTATCTCTCACTATAAGATAAACCTTTGGTCAAACTTTTGTCCTCAAGCAAGTCTTGTTTTTGACTGAGAAAAATAAACTGCATCCACTGCTGCCTGATACAAATATTAATCCATACAAGAAAGCGACATGTAGTCCTTCACAGCTAAAAAGTCCCTTCTTGTGCATCTTGTTTATAACTGCCTCCTTAACTGATTATCTCCAGCGTGTAATTGTTTCCATAACAGTTTCAGAATAACTTCTGCTGAGAGATGAGTGGCCAAATCACACAGCAGATAATTTCCGTCCCGTCACCCCCTAACATATCCCCGGTAAACACAGTAGAGGCTGAGATGCAGGGCCTGCTCCGTCACTTCTAATTAAACGCAGAGCTCTGCTAAGCAGGTGTCAGGACATCATTAGCAACGGGTCAAACCACATTATGCTCAGACATCCCCATCCTCACATTCAAACACAAGAGTTTGTTCACAGCACAAAATCCATCAGTGGGAAATAAATGAGACTTCACTCAAACATACAAACTATTCCAAGGAGGTTTACCTCCATGACAGTGAAATAGTCTTTAAAAAATTACAAAACCATAATAAAGACTTCATAAAATTTAAACCTTTTTATTTTGAAACAAAATATTGCAAAATATGGAATTGTTAAGTTCATCTGCTTCTTTGTATGGCATCCTATAAACAAAAGCAGTTAGGATGGATAAGGCATCTAAACTTGTTGAACTAACTCTGCACAAGTAAAAACACTACCTTGGTGAGGAAGCTTATCATCAAAAACATTTTCTACACAAAAGCCATGTTTTTTTTCCAACCTTTTCTTCTTATGTTTATCCATTTTTACCAACTTTTTACCCCACCTTCCCTTTGGATCAGTGTCTGCATGACTTTCCTGTGACTTTGGTTGATTAGAGATAAAGTGCATCAGTCCACGTGTTGAAACTACTCTGAAACCTGAGGTCACACATGAATCTGGCTCCAGCTATCACTCACAGATTTCATTAGTCACCATCCCTGATATTAAGTGATGTGATGTTTTGCCTTCAGGCACTTTCCATTAACCTTCAGCTCTTTTTAAAACACATCCATTAATGATAAAAACTCCCTCAACGCACCTTCCCTCAACAAAACTGTTGGTGCCAAAGCCTGCATATATCTGCAGGCAGTGGTTTTTAAAGCTACCATTTCTCATTCCAAAGGTAAACATTTGAAGCAAGATGACCTGTTGAGCGAAACAGCCAGTAAAACTGCCATAAGGCCGTACAGCTCTCTATTATGATGGTTAGCTGCTGTCACATTAAATCTTTGTTGCTGCTATCAAATGTAATTTATTGCATTGCAAACAACCAACTAAATGTATTTTAATTAGTCTTTTAGACATGCATTTATTTGATCTTTAGGATTTTTTATGGTGCCTCGACTTTTTTCTTTGTTTCTTTTTTTGCTGGAGCATTTTAGACCTAACCCCCCTCTGTGAGCCGTCATGAGGCAAAACTGAAAAGAGCAAGGTGAAAAGCAGCAGGATGTTTTGAATTGGATTAATGGTCCCTCTGCTCCAGGTTAACAGCCTGTCGCTATGTTTTCTTATCAGATGGCCAAGAATAATGGCAGAAACACCTTCACTCTTGGAACAATCTGCCAGAGTATTGGGACAAATAATTATATATATATATATATATTTAGAGGTGCATGAACCCCTAAACCTGTTTGTCTTTTGATTACAGCACAGCATAAAATAAAAATAACAATAGGCTACCTGTTTAGGAAAATGTTGTCAACATTTGGGAAAGTACACTTCAAAAATGTCAGTTAGTTGCTTTAATATCATTTCCAGTTCATTTTTAAATGTTGAATGTTCAACAAGCCAGTGCAATGAGACTTATTAAACTTATGTATGTCCTTTGTTTATATTATTTATTTTAGTTATTATTATTAATTTTTCTTTTCCTCCGAGGCTAATATAACCATTAAGTTATGGGTTCCCTAGAAGAACAAAGGCGGATCAGCATTTCTCATGACGTCAGTGGCCTGCTGGTCCAGTTTAAGTCTGATGTGGATAAAAACACACATAACTCAATCTCCCATGAGTCTTTGCCCTCCACAGCTATTTAATAACCATTACCTGTCGGGCTGACAGCAGTAAACCTTACAGGACGTTTAACGATTGATCTGTGAAGACTCTGAAGCTGTTTTTTTTCCCCCTTTGTCATGGTCCGTATAATATTTGAGATGTAGATCAGAGCTGGAGAGTTTGCATTTTCTTCCACCACACAATCAAGCTCCCTTCCTTTCCTTGAACAGTCAAATGCCCAGAGGATCCACTCGGCTGTGTGCTCGCGTGTCAAAACCATGTTTGCATCATCTTCCACAGCAAACAACATGAGGGACCTGTCGGCATTAGAGCTTGGACTCAAACAGGATTTGAACAATGGGACAACTAGCAGCACAGCGGTGTGGTCAGACGTAAGGGCTGTTTTTTTTTTGTAACTTCTCTTTGTTTTCTTTATCATCCCTGCGACACCAGATCACCAGTTGGTGAACAGCAGAGACCGTCGTTATTGGATAGCTTTGATCCAGAAAACAGTCCCCGTTGTGAGAGCTTACGTTTACTCTTTGATTAGCTTGAACTAACAAAGAAAGAACGTTCAGGACATGAACGCCGCTGCTTCTACACTGCAGGCTGGTGGTTCCTTTTTCCATGCATCTTCTCGTTTATTCTTCTAGTCTTCACCAACACAAACCTGTGGCTGAAATCCTAACCTGTTTGCCATCTTGCACCCTTCCTAGTCAGCTATTCTGTCTGACGCTCTTTCTCACACTCACTCTTCATTCACTCTTTCATCCTCATGTTAGCAAGCATGAACGGTTTTGCTCTACGGGTTCACAGACTGGTCTATGACCATGATATTTTTGTGTGGATCACCTGCCTCCCCCGTATAGGTCTGCCCATTTTTTCTATTTAGACAAACACAAAACCAAACACAACCTAGGTGGTCCAGAGCGACTCCACTGTTGCGCAGTGACGATACGCACAACAATATGATTGTGCACAAAACATTCAAAACCTTTGGGCTGAAGGCTAAAACGCGGGAATGGACTTCTGATGAGAACATGAGTGAGAACCACATACATGTTTAAGTGGTGATTTTGATTTTTTTACTGATGGATCTTGTTGAAATTTCAAATTTTTGGGGTTGTTAACACTTATCTAAAATTAATTGTGTGCAAATCAGCCTGTTACATGTTAAGTCTTTTGGGAAATTAAAGAAAAACCCTTGCTGAAGCAGAAAGGGATAGGTTGTTGAAGTGTGGATAAAAAAAATCACTTTTTGACAAACTGTTGTGTGTTTGTTATTCTAACACACATTTCCCACAGACTGTGGTTGCTGCAAAGTTTTAACCCCTCTTTGCCTGAATATTTTTTCCAACAATTAAAAAAAAAGTATGCTTTTGCTTTAAAGTAGATTGAAGCGGTTTAATGTGTATTTGCCTCAATCTGTGTCAAGGGGTTAATAGTTTATTTTATTTTAGTGCTTTGGTCTTTATCAAGTTTACCATTCTACATCTAATGCCTTATTCCCAACTGCCCTTATGGGTGGATACAAGCTCTTTGTGAGCAAAAAATGGGCAAACCTCTACGGGACACTGTTAAAATCCCAAGTTTTCATGATGTTGATCATTGATCATCAAACAGAACACATTTACACCCCTAGTTACAAAAGGGTGTCCACACTTTAATTAATCTGCCTGAAAGAGTTCAGTTTGTTTTTCACTTGCATTGTACAAGTAATTTTCATATTAAATGTGGAAAGAGTTCTAAAAATCAATTGTTTTTCTGTCATTTTTTTACATTGTCAAATCTTGACACTTGAACAGGGGTGTGTAGACTTTTTATATCCACTGCAGGTGAGACGCAGGTATTTCAACCCTCCACCCAGTTAGTTCTGTTCAGGGGAAAGGTGTGCTCTCCTTGCATATCACCTGTGTGCAGCCTGGCTGTTAGAGATGAGGAAATTAGACGGTGTTCACGTGTTCATCCAACGGGTTTTCTATGGGCACCTATACATTACCTGCACACCCCATGCGTGCAGCATTTTCTTACGGTCAGTAAGGAACTAGTAAACACATTTTCATGACATCCCTTAAGGCGGCCGGCGGCCGCACGAGCCTCAAGGGAACTGAATCCTGCTTGAAATCCAGCCCCTCCTCTCTACCGTCCTCTGTGCGCCTGGACAACCCAAAAACCCACAGTATATAGTTGGACAACCCCCGCCATACGACGGTTGTGAAATATATTACGGAATACATTCATTATTTTTACTCTACTACTCAAATTATTCCTTATAAAAAAAGGTGAAAAAACTATCTTATTGGGAGGAAACTGTCTTTTCAGTGTGGTGAACCTGAGTGTCTTCTTACATCTCAAGTGTTACTGTGCTGATTTCTCTGGTTAATTATTACGAACTGTTTGATAGTGCTAAATACTCCCTCACTGCTACATTGGCAACAACATGTCTCAACAATAGGTGCATGCTGGAAAAGCAGGTAGAATAACAAGAAAATATCAGTTACAGCGACTAATTAGGCTGGTTAGCAACAACTAAGTGATGTGAAATAGACATGAGAAAGATTTTGGACCAAATCTCCAGAATAAAGAACATTGTTTTCTCCAATTAGGTGCAAATACAGAACATAATTCCTTAGAATAAAGTCTCTTGAGCTTCAGATAAATGCGGAAAGTGTCTCACAGGCAGTTGTGAAGAAGTTAGAGATTCAGGTGCTTATAAAACAAGATCCCTAACCTTCTTTGCTTAATTTGTTGTTCTTTTTTAGGAAAGGACTATTTTTGGATAAAACTGCTTTCAGACAAGCAGCAGTTTTATTTGTTATGTTGTTGAGAGTTTCCTCTCTCAGGAGTGCATTGTGGAAGCAGAGCAAAACCAAATGAAGCTAAGAAAAAACCCATCTGCAGCTTCATTGTTTTTCTATGTCCTCCACCATAAATAAAAGATGCCACAAGAACATATTAAAAACAGGATTTCCATTAGAGTAACTCTTTAAACACACCATCTTGTAAATTATGTGGTAATCTCTACTTTTTACTATAAAAATAGATAAGCATAACCATCATTTTTGTCAAAAAAAAAAGCTGTGACTGTTTAGGGGAAATATACATGTTCCCCTGGATTATTGTTTTACAAACAAATGAATAGAAGTAACAAGATCTGTCTGGAAACCTCAATCTTTAAAACATTCTACTAAAGGTTACAAAAATCAATTTTAATCACACTGGAGCACAGCAAATCTTTGTTGTTGTGCTGCTTAATTACCATTCCGTACACACAAATAAAAGCCCAGATTTAATTACAGAAAATATTTTTCCTAATCCTCTTACAGGAGGAAGCAATCAAAAGCATACTTTATTTGAAGCAGATGTAAGCACCCATCATTACAGATTCAAGTGTTTCAGTCTGATCCATACTTTATCCACAATAAACTACAGCTTGTCAGACATTAACGGAAAAAGTGGAGCTTGTTGTTTGGGGACGTTTAGCTGGAACTCTCATGAAGGTCATTTTCTACACATTAATGACACCTGAAGGCGGCGTCACACGGCCACTATGTACATTTTGCTCATTTTCCATGTATAAAATTCCGGTCTTTCAAGATGCACGTGTGATAGACGTAATTTATAAGTGTTTGTCGCCTTTGTTACTCGATATGTCAGTCGAGGGTTTCGGTCGACGGATCTTAATGTGAATTCGGTTTTGAGTTGTTCAAAATTCTTGGTTGGTTGAGAATTACACAGCTTACACGTATTTTATGTGCAATTGTTACATAAATCTTACTTAATTGTGCATGATTTTTGCGATACGTTTACGCAAATGTGTGGCTTTCCATGACTGTTCCATGTATGTTCAGACTTAACACACAAATACCACCAATGTATAACTTTAATATTCAGTTTACAGCACACATATCGCTGTCAGGTTCGAGGCTTGATGAACATGAAGGACCCAAAATGCAGCGGCGGGAGGCACACGGTTCCAGGGCAAGGGGGTTTATTCTTAAACAAAAGGCACTGCTAAGCAGGGAAACAAAACAAACACTCAATGTGGGCTAACCAGGTAAACAGGGCAGAAGACACACATGACGGAAATGACAACCAGGGAAGAGACACTATGGACCAGCACAAGAGGAAGGCAGAGACAAGACTTAAATACAAACAGGACTGACAATACACAGGTGAACATGATCAGGAGAGATTGGGACCAGGGAAGTAAACTCAAAACAATGACACAACAGGAAACCTTTCAAAATAAAACAGGACACAGAACTCTAACATGACAAAAAAAAGGAAGCCAAAATGAAGCCAAAGAAACCCAAATCATGACAATCACGTTAAAACTACGTAATTAACACACAAATCCCTAATGAATTTCATATGAACAGCGCAATAATCAAGCACGGTTCATGTTCTACGTTGATTTACGTGTTCTTTGAGTGGTAGTAGTTTTTCTGTGGTTTTATGTGGTTCATTCATGATACAACTGTGACATTTTCACACACAGACCACAACTTTTCTCACTTTTTCCACATATATATTCACCTATGACCAATTTTCATCTGTGTAATGTGCGCAAAATGTACACAGTGACTGTGTAATACAACCTTAATAGAGATCATTTGATTTGTATTCTACCAAAACATTAAATTGAAAAAACAAGAGAGTTTTGATTAAATTTTTTTTGATAATTTCACCTCACAATGATCCTTTGTGCTGCAGCGAAAAGGGTTTTCAACCTGGTTTTCTTCTGAAAGGTTACAGACGGATGGAGCTATGACTTCTTTTTCTTATATTCTCTGAAATTTGGGCCGACTTCGGATGAGTTTCCTCAAAAAAATAAACGGGGTGAGCTAAGGTTACCGCCAGGTTTTTTGCAACTGCACAACTGGTCTGGATGCATTTTAGCAGGAAAATGAGCCAAAGCTAATATTTAACAAGACAAAAATACCCACAGACTGGTCAACGTCTGCTCCCTCTTTAATGGGATATTGACACTGCTCCTACCAGAAATAATGTGAAACTGTTCAAACATTTCACTGATTTATTCTAAAATAAACATTTCAGCTTAGAGGGGGGTCAAAAGAGTAAACGCTGCAATAAAAGATCAAAATGTAGGCTCATATTTTTCATGGGGGTTGTAATAGATGATGTTATTTTACCTCTTTGCAGAGTTCACTTTGACTCCCTCTAACCTGAGATGAATGTTCTCTGCAAAACTTTCAGCAGGAAATGGCAGGTGTGGACCAGATGTTCCTCATTTAACACAACGGAAAGGGTTTTGTTTAAAGACGGCAAGTAAAACAGATATGGATCATAAACAGACTCAATTTAGATGCAATGAAAGCCGCAGAATTTCCAAATATTGTTTATTTTTCAAGAAAATTATTTTTAATGTTAGGCGAGTTAAACCACACTCCTAAAACTGCATCCCTGAACTCTCAGCACCTGATTTCTGTGTTTTAAGACTTACTTTTCCTTTCGGTTGGTCATAGATTGAGTTCTCAGGAAGCTCTTCATCTGACAAAATAAACAATAATGAATGCATTCTTTTCATAAAAATTAGAATCACTTTAGGAGTCACTATTATTCCAGCCAAATTTAGAAAAACAAACTTTACTGAAGTCTTTCTGTTTGATAAATATCCACCATTTATCATTGTGGACCTAACAATTAAAAAATTTGCCTAAGGTTTCCTCTAAAAACAGCGAGTATTAATTGTCGGAAAATATTGTTACAAAGTTAAGAAAAGCAGGTCCTAAAAGTAAGGCCTTTAGCCTAAAGAGGAAAAAAAATAGATTCTGATTTATTCTGGAAGCAGTTGGCTCTAAAAATGTGTCTTCTGCGCTGAAACTGTGCTATTAATCAGGAGCAGCGAGGTAAAGGGGTGCCATAAAATCATGCAGTGGCCTTTAGAAAAATCATTTGAATATGTGAGAAACCAGAGGACATAAAATTCTTTTTGAGCCCGGCAGCACGAAAATTATTTTTTTCCTAAAATTGACACAAAAAAGATTAAAAGAGTTCCTGAAAGCTGTTCCTGGAAATTCATGATGTGCTCAAAATGGAACTATCAAAAATAACAAAAACTAAAAAACTAAACATTTTCTAAATTTTAAATACATTTTTCTTAAGAAAAAGTTGATTTAATTTTCATTAAAAACTACTGTGGTTGTAGTTAAGTCTTAATGCTTAAAAGTTCAAACATTTAGGATCCCAGTAATTGAGCAAATGATCCTTAATCGGTTCCACTAAAAACAATAACATCGCCTGCTCTGACTGAAGCTGACACAGTCCGTTTTCAGAATAGGTCCTTATTGTTATTAGCAGCTACTTTTTTGCACAAAAATGATTAGAAAATAGGATAAAGACAGCAGGAAAGATTGTGAGAAATCAGAATCAGAAAGCCTTTATTGTCATTGTTACACAAGAAACTTGTGACAACGAAATTTCCGGTGCTCTCCAGCTGCTTAAAAAATATAAATAAGTAATCCTCTAAAGAACGATAAAAAAAATTGTGTTTAACTGAAAAATATAAATATGTACAAGCTACATAACTTTTCTAGATTGCACTATATTGCACATGGGAATTGATAATATTGCACATTGGCTTCAAATATTGCACGAGTCACAGATTTTTGTGGGATTCACATTTGTTTAGGATTAAAAATGCACTTTAGTCCCGATTTAGCTGGTATTTATTTCTTTAAAGTTTTTGTTACTCCTTTAAACATTTATTGTTTTTTTTTATTTAAAGACCCACTCCAATCCTCTTTTAATCTATTTTTCAAAGTATTCTCAGTGGCCCTATAATTATGATTAAACCTTTTTTTCCCAGAATCTCAAAACCTGTGTTGTTTTCTAGGACATAGTTTCTGCAGAGCGACAGTAGTTTGCTAGAAATTTGCCTCTGAGCTGTAGATGGAACCGTTTTCCTCAAAACAACAACGTCTCCTCTTCCCTTCCCTTTTGCTGAGAGCTCTCCCTCTAGCTTACAGCCCCTCACAACCCCAACCTAACATTACCAGTGCAACAAAAATAACCGTACAGTTTGTCTGCAAGTGGAGGCATCAGGATGGAGCTGAGAGGGGAGCTTGTGGCCCCACCCAGCATATTTTATGTCACAAATACAATCTGTTTCGGTCTGCACTGCACTGCCTGCTGCTGATTACCGGGACCAGGTGTGTTCATCAATAAGAACGTGGAGACATCTGAATGAGCCAATCAGCGGCTAGCAGGACTTGGAGATCTGGAAAACAGTCGGGGTGGTAGATCTTGAGGGCCAGGAATGAGCAGCCCTGCTTTAATGGATCAAGTAAAATCAGAGTTATTGAAACTTTGAATTGAGGCAGAGTAAGACCTCAAAAAACCAGGCTAGAATATGCCAGTCAACAACTTCAATGTCTGTTTCAAAACTAAGCACTTAAAGTGTTGTACAAAAATTTTTTTTAGGCTTTCTTGCTCCTTTTTTCAACAATCTCAGTGTTGTAAATGATCACTTTCTGTCAAATGTGAGCCCTTCCAGCAATGATTTAATCCATTAAACATCTAAACCTTTTAAATGTTTTTACCTTTTTGACAAATCCTTTTTGCAGAATCTGTATCATCCCAACTATTCCACCAGAAGCAGGTAATACCTTTTTTTTTTCTTGCACATTGATTTGCTGCTTTGATGGGACTCCTGTTCAGAGTAGAGATGACCATTTTTAGAATAAAAAACAAAACTTTATTGAAACTTCTTTTTGACCGAGTTGAAAGGTCATGAAAAAAAACCCCACTTCTCAAACTCCAGACCAACTCAATTGTCACTGGTCTATGTAAAAACGAAGCAATCTTCAGAGAATCTGCAGAGAAACCTGGTTGACCTAGCTGTACTGCCAGCTCTCCTCCTCCAGCAGCTAAATAATGGAGTCAAGCCTTCGTTTTGCTTTGGGGTTCCTCCAAGGCTGTCGGATTCTTGATTGCTGCACTGCATCTTTCTTTGCACAGCACATGAACAATGGATCCGGCCCAGGGCTCATCGTCACTCTGGTTTCCTGTTTGTTAAAATTCTGCTGCAGCTTGACGGGTGAATCGAAGGTCCAGGCCTTCACACCGGGAGACTCGGAGCTCAGAAGCGCCGCAGTTCATTTCCGTGTGAGGAAAACGGTCCAGAAAAATAACCACAAGGAATTGCTTTATGTAATCTTATATGTCTGAGTCTGCATCCTCAATTTATGAAGCTGTAAACAGTATGCACATATTTTATCACTGCAAGGCGAGAATTTGTGTGGGGGGAGTATGTGTTAATGTGATGAAGAAGGGAGGCGAGGGAGGATTTGTAATATCACCGCAATATAAGAATGTGAATAATGCATATAATCTACCTTTCAGCACAAAGCAGGACTAAGCCATTAAAAAAGCTCCAAACTGAAATTGATGATAAGCATCTGAAAAGGCAGAGAAACAGCTGGGTAAGGGGTCTCCGAGAAGTTGCACAAAGCTGTTTGGCTGCGGTTGAACTCGAAGCGCCTTACTTAGAGATATAAGATTATAAGGCAATAGCAAAAGGTGTTCAGACAAACTTGACTATGGAAGCGATTCTGTAGCATAATTCAAAATAAAAGTCAAAACCAGAAATGCTTTTTCATTTTCAGAATGAAGCTGCATTTTTTCACTCAAAATTAAAATGAAAAGTAAAACCGCCATACATAGGTGGTTTTTAAGTAGAAAATTTTACTTTTGAGTCATTTGATGCAGTTAAATTTTGAAAATTTAAAAGCATTTCTGTTAATCCATTTTAATTGTCAAATTAGACATTTCTAAATGAATTTTGCTACACATTTACCAGAGAACTTTTTGAAAATGAAATGTCAAATACCATTTTCTTTATCATTGTAATGAAGTGATAGAATAAGCGATGTTGAAGAAGAAAATGAAAAGGCATTTCTGGCATTGACTTTTATTTTTAATTATGCCACAAAATCACTTCCATACTTAACTCTCACTGTGTGAAGCATCCAAAAAACAGATAATAAAACCAGGAAAAGTGGTTTTATTCAATTTTATGACTAAGAAATGTCACCGCTAGATGGATTGTTGGAGCCTTACGACTACCGTATTGGGGTTCGGGCGGAGTGATACATTGTGCTTCAACTGTTGGCAAATAAGACAAATAAAAGGAACTACTGGTGTGAAGTGACCCCGACCTAATTTCCCATCATCCACCTGTTTACACGCTCTCCAGCTAGCTTAAAGTCCCTTTCAAACCCAAACGTAACGTTAGCGGTGCAACAAAAATGATGAGCAATAAGAAGGACATGGATCTATTTAGATGCATCATAATGTAGCAAACTAGGGAGGTTGTGTTAAACATTTCATTTTTTAATCATTATTGAGCATGCAGACCATATTGGCAAATGCCTCAAAGCTGGGAGGAGCAGAAACAAACAATTTAATTTTGTATGTTCAAATGTGTGTCAGAATTGCTGTTTTAGTGCAATTAAGCATTTAAAGCAAAGCCAAATTTAAAAAAAAATGATTTATATGATTTAACATGCAGAACCTTTTTAAAATACTGTTTGCGCCTGCATCCCTTGCACAATTAGTTGTGGGAAATGAACTGCAAATCCAAATTATGCGCAATCTTCTTGCATGCTCATTTTTGTGCTTCTTAATTGAGACTGAACTGAATCGGACCCGATTCATCCAACTTTTGGCAAATGACATCTTGATTGCAAGAAAAACCTGTTTCAGTTGGAAAGAATGGATAATGAGGTTTTAACGAGATGGTTTAATCAGTTTTTGGCAACTTACATATGGACCTGCCGGATTACCACACCAGCCTCATTATATATGCCACACCTAAATATTAAAGAGTCCAGAAACAAGATTAAATTAAATGATTAAATCAAATCAAACTTTATTTATAAAAAAAAAAAACGCCACTCCTGCCTTGCCAACTCAAAGCGCTTTCAAATAAAAAAATACATAAAATAAATGTTTTAACAACATTACAATAAATACCCAACCCACCCATCACCTTTTCCACTCCCCTTTAACACATACGACCCATGACCCCACACACAATGAATACTTACGAAAGTTTCTAAAAGAAACTTAAGGCAGCCATTGGAACATCGCCACAGTGCCCACCCAGACCGGGACAGCAATGGGGTCCAATTCACAGCCGTGAGGCTGCAATGTTAAACTGCATCCGCCCCAGCAAGGGCAGCAAGATCCCCACAAGAACCACTGGGGCTAAAATCATGATAAGATACTAAAATCAAAGACACAAGATAAATAAAACAAAACAAAATTGAGAATAAGGTTAATTGCATAAAATTAAATACATCAAATAATATGTATTAAAACTAATAGAATAAAAAAAACAGATAAGATCAGCTAATAACAAAATTAAGAAGGTGGATGTCAAGCCTCTTCTCAAAAACCTCTACGTCTCTGCGGCCCTGAGGTTCTCTGGCAGGCTGTTCCAGAAGGGAGGACTGTAATGGCAGACCGAAGCCTGCCTGCCTGCCTGCCTGCCTGCCTGATTGATTGATTGATTGATCAATTGAGTTCAAGCAATTTTCAGCTATAAATAAAGGCAAAGACAATAAAAATAGATATATCAAATCTATTTCAGAAAGTTTTCAGTCATTCAAATTAAAAAAATAAATGAAAGAAAAAAATGCTATTAAAAATATGAAGATTTCCAAATGTCACTGTTGTTAAATTTATTATTGTAGTCTGTTTTTATTGCTGTGCAAAGCTTACCTATTGTTGATATTAGATGGACTATACTTTCAATAATGCAGACTAAACGGTCTAAAGCTGAGGGTTGAGAAATGAGAAATGTTTCACTTTCTCAAAGTTATCAGTAGTTATTTTTCCGTATGTCATTGCCCTTGACCTACTTCTGTCGTTTTATAAGATGTATTACAGTTTAGAAGTCACTTTCTCTACACTGCCTTCTTCTGCAATCATGGCGGTGCATCGAGCATCATCTGGAGTTTAGCACAGACCGTTTGCTGCTTTTGCAGGAGGCAATGACTACAGTGTTTCTTTGTCATCTAGGAAACAAAACAATGTAAAGAAGTGCATTTACTGATATGTAACTCAAATCACAGCATAAGGAAACGCTAAACATGAGCATAAATAAAAAAAGATCATCATGAAACCAGTTATCAGTGATTTATGGTTTGTTTTAACTGCTGCCTGAGCTGTTAATGTTATAAGAAAAATATTCTAGTCAAGACATGTTTTCGTGAAATAAGATTTATTTTTTTCTATTAAAAAAACCCTAAGATTATTATTTCTTGCAAGACAGAAAATAAGGCATTTCTTTCATAAAACAAGGGTCTTTTTACTTTCCTAAGACTCAGTTTTTGTATGTGAAACTCTATATTTGGTGCTGCTTAAATTCCCTTTTTCTTTTAAAAAAATCTTGCATTATATTTTAAGCATAAAAAAACATCCACCATCTCCTTTTTAAGACAGACTTCCTGCGGTTATTGAAGACGGATCTTTTGACACTGAAACACTATGTAAAAAATAAATAAAGCTTTTCTGAGTGTTTATTGTGAGCATAAACAAACATTTCATGTTGGAACTTTAAGCAGAGCCCATCATACATGGAAACTCAAAGAAAATGTGTAGTTTGTAAGTGATTTTGCTGTAAGTTGCGCCAATTTTTTTATTGATTTCTAATTAATTGGTTAAATATTTAGTTGATGAAATGAGCCCAGATAGTACCCAGGTAGTTCCTGGGTAGTTTTATCATCAGTTTATTACTTTAAAAGTCTTTCTAAACTCGTACTTCCCAAGGGTAATCTGAGAACAGATTAGCTTCAATCAATAAAGTCAGGGGCATTTCCTGAAGTCATAACTGCCATAAATGCATTTTTTTTGGATCTAGTTTTAAACTTTCTTGCAAGCCCTTGAAAAAGAGGACCAAAAGATTACAGGAGGGCTAAGGTTGAGAGACATCAGCAGTGATCCTAAAGAAGCTGCAACTGCCAGTTTGGGAAGTCACAACACCATTCTGGAGCAATTTTCAACTATTTTTAAGAATAAATATCGACAAGAAGAAATGGCAAAAATGGTTGCCAATCATGTCACGGGTGGTCACTGAAACATTTACCCCTGCAGCGAAAGTGAAACGATCACAGCTATTTAAGGAAGCAGGAGCTACAACAAAGGCTCCAAAGGCCTTTGAGTGTCACGGGTTCATGGGGGCACCATTGAAATCATCATCAGTACAAGTGTGGCTTTTTGTGAGAGCAAAATTTTTTATTCTCCTAAACTTTTTGTGGCAGAAGATCTGTCTGGAAAAGGGCACAAAGGAGTTTTGGTAAACTTCATAAAAGACCAGCAACATGCAGCGAGTTCTTTTAGAACAAGTGGAGAAAAAATTGTAATGTGTGCCCGCCAGCTAAGCACTTTTCTGTGTGTTTTTGAGCATTTTGAGCGCCATAAACAAAATTTCTCAATTATTTGGACTAAACTATCCACTCATGATTGAAAAGCTGAGGTTCAGAGCTTCATTCTTTTGAAAGGACTTTTTACTTATTATTAAATTCTTCAATCTGTAATGTAATTTGTGTTGTACTTAACTGGTTGTATTTGTACTTATAGTGTTTTTCATGTAAAAAAAACAGCAACAAAATTCTGAGCTTTCAATTACAACAAAATAAATGTCTACAAGTGCAGAGTAAAAACTGAGGGGACAGAGCTCCAAGACAGCTGTTAAATGAGCATAAAAACAAACTGTACGATGTTAGACAGCTATGACTGGAATAAAAGGGACTTTCAGTTATGACAGGTGTAGAAGCAGACAACACCCACAAATAGCTCAGGTTACAGATCTGTTTTAGTCCTGCTGTCTGTATGACTTTATTTCCTCGAAACAGTCTGCTGTATTTTTGTCCTTTTGCGTCTCACCATCTGCTGCTTTTTTGCTTTATGCTACACTTCACTCCTACACTGGCTTTAACAACCTCTCTTTTAATTCCTACAGAAATTAGAAATAAACTCTTATTTTTCTGCTTTCTGGTCTTGACCTTAATCTGCCTGCAGCCACCATGGAGAAGTCAAATCACTTTTACAAAATGAAAAAAAAAGGCCAACCCTGACATCAAGCTTAGAAGAGATTTGTCAGACTTGAGCTTCGAAGTTGTGGCGATGCTTTGGGTAAATCAAAAGCCTGAGCGTTTCCTCTTGGGAGTTTGCTATGCTTTAATAAATGTTAATAGAGTACAGACTGCTTTGGGTAAAATTTAAGAACAACAAAATGTTGAGCTCATTCCGAGCATCCTTAGGGAACTTCTTGGACCCCGGTACCTCAACACGCTCCCTCGGGAGCACAACCAGGAAGGAATGAGACGAATTTAAATCGACTCAAATGAGAGGCTGCCAAGCAAATGCACAGATGGTTTTGTCAAGCTGGCAGAGGCCGATGGGGAGAGGAGTGGAGTGGGGGTGGCAGGTGGCTGTCTTTGGCACACTGAAGGCATCTGGATTCAGCGGCACAGGGAAAATGTGCCTTGCACCAACACCACAGCCAACCTCCCAACGACAACCCCACTTTCACACACTTTATTTGGTTTATCTCTTTGCCCAGCAGCGACAAAGATAATGTAAGCTTTGCAAATCCAGCGTGTGCACGCTCGTTGGCAAGGCTATAAATGGATGTGAATGAGTATGGCTCAAACTTTATGGCAATCTCATCCGCTGGCTGATGGCGTCTTCGAAGACTGGGTGGTCAGGTAAGTGAAGCAGAGCCACGTTAAAGGAGACTTTGTTTAAAATATGGAAATGCTGCTCTCAGAGCCCAGCTCCCTTTTGAAGGGACTGATAAAGATGTATGTCATGAGTTCCCTGGTGGTTGCCTCTTTGACAGTGTCATGGCTCAGACGGGTCCTGCAAACCCTGCTGGGTGAAGCACGAGTTGAAGACAGACAAAAGGGAGACAAAAAGCTATGGTTAGGAGCCATTCTGTGCAAATCCCTACATTAACAAAATTAAAACTCAGACTACTTTAAAATCTAATCCTATAAAAAAAAACCTTTTTTCTGTGTTTTAAACATGTTCTTGTGGCATTTTTCTGATGATGGTGGACATAATATAGAAATTAAGCTCAAATTTGGATTTCTGATTTTTTTTTCTTCAAATCGTTGTGAATTAGGAGCAGATGAAAAACTTTTGTTGGAAAAATAGTGTTTTTGAGACGTAGAAAAGACAATAGGCAGGCCACAAGAAAGAGAGAGAGAGAGAGAGAGAGAGAGACACATTTATTTTGGTTATGTTTAACACACAAACTCACAACACCTATATAAACACTGAACACAATAAACCAAAAGGTGTCAGGTGAAGCCAAGGCCTATTTCACCGACCCTGATTACAAACATGACATCTACCTATGAACTGATAGAACCTAAATAAAAAAAAAAAAAAGACAAAAATACTTCTCAAAATTACTTCACTACCACATAAGAGTGTCTCAGTTCAGAAGGTATTTTTGACATGAATACATTTTTAAACTGATATTTAGAGTTTGCAGACTTCAGATCATCAAGCTCTCCGCTCCGCTCCAATCCACTTGTGGACGACTGGATCCATTTACGTTTTGCTTTTCCTTGTCTGAGATTGAATCTGGCTTAATACTGCTCACTATTTCTGTTGCACTGTAATGCTGGTTTTGGGATTTGAGGGGCTGTACGTGTAAACAGAGAGCTCTCAGCAACGAGGAGGTGAAGGGAGACGTATTTGCTCTGCCCCAAAAGGTGCACCCACAGCTTAAAGCTGCGCTTCTGAAGAACTCCTGCCGCTCAGCAGAAACTATGCCCTATAAAACAATTCAGGTTTTTTGATTTAGCTTAAAAACATCATTTTCAGCAGTATGGGGTGCACCTAATCATTCATTTAAATTTCTTTTTCCTTACCGACAGTGTGTCTTATTATCTGGAGCGCCTTATAAATGGATTCATTCAGGCTGTGCTTACTGATGTCGAAGCGATTTTGAGAGGTCTGTCAAAATGTCAGTTTGCTTTTTTTAAGAGTTGCAAATAAGTTTGGGTGTTATTGTGCATAACTTATAGGATGAACTTATTAATCATAACTAATAAACGAAGGGAGACCAACTCCAAAGATGGGTCCGAGAGCGGTTCCCGGTCCCGGACCAGGGTCCGCTTGGGTGTATTAAGACTGAAAATGTTTTTCGGATTATCAGGTGAAATAAACTCTGGTTCACTTTGAGCAAACCAAACATGTCCAGTCTGAATACACCCTAGATAGCTCAAAAGATGGTTGGAGTGGATCAATTATCAATACAGTTTTGTTTTGTTAAAGTAAAATTTTCATCCCAAGCAGAGTGAATTTTCCTTTAAAATGGCATCTGAATAACATTTAGGGTCACAAAGAGGTGGGGCTGAAATTACAGGCTGATGCAAATGAGGCTTTTCAGGCTGCGAAGGTGTCCAGGAGGATCAGAATTTGACCAAATTAAATTGGCACATTTGCAAAAGCATAATGCCTTTTCAAGACTATCAAAGAAGCAGCGTTGTTCCATTTGGGTTTTGTAAAAAAGTGCCAGTGCTTCATGTTGCAGGAAAAGGTCCATAAACATTAAAAATATTATCCTGCATTCAAAGTATTCTTCAAAGTAAAATGAAAGAGATGCAACATAAGAAGTAAAAATCTCTTCTTGCCGACTGTGTTTATGACTTAATCTGAAAGACTGGCAAGTTTTTACGCAGCACAATAAATTTTTTGAATGCTTCATTCACCATCCTGTCCATATCCTTAAACACTACATGCAGAACCCAGGGGAGTGGAGCTGAAATTGCATTATGTCTCTTGGCGCCATGACAACATGAGTGTGGTTTCCATTTTTCTCATGTAGGAAGAAAAAAATGACATGGATTCCAGTCAGGGCGTCGAGAACAATGTCTGCACGTGCTTGACTCATTCAAATCCCCCTGTATGTCATGTAGAGGTGCTGGTGCTTGCGCCATCTCGCTCAACAGAGCACAGAGTATGTGATCGAAAAATAAAAAGCTCCATCTCTCATAGCAGAGATTCTCATTTTAAATTCAATTAGAAACATGGTTTCCAGTCAGCAAAGGCACAAATCACATGAATCAATTCCATTCTGATTATATGGGCTGCATCTATACACAGGCAACGTTTTATATCAAAAAGGGAAAATTAAAAAGAAAAAAATTGAAATAAACAACTTTCTGACAGTATTGTACATTATAGCAATTTTTGTATACACCATGTTTAACATATCACATTGAACCGATTTCATCAAACATTTTTCAAAAATACTTCACTGTAGTCTATGAGCACTGAGTGAGCCGGGATCAGGAATGGCTCAGGAATGGTGGCCGTCTGCCATTGGCTGGCTGGAATCAGGAAAGGCCAGAAAAGGCAAACAGAAAAGAAAAGAAAAAGAATATTTAAAATGAAAAAGGCCAATTTAAAAGTCCCCCCCTCCAAGTCATTGTCATTTTCCAAGAAGAATTGGTTTGCAGTTGATTTACCTTTAACCAAAAGGAAAGAAAAAAAAACAATGACTTTTTTTAGAAATATCTTGAAACATCTCACTGCGCTGCAGAACTGAGAGGTTCCGCAGATCTTTAATCTCAGCTGCTATAAGAGTTTATGAGTTTTTCTAATATCTGTATGCGTGATGGATACCAGACAACAGAATCAGGAGAAATTATGTTGTCTGTTATCTATCACGCATACAGATATTAGAAAAACTCAAACTCATCTATCTATCTATCTATCTATCTATCTATCTATCTATCTATCTATCTATCTATCTATCTAATAAAGGATTACAGAAGTCCAATCTTTAGGTAACAAGTGCATCAGCTAGTTTCTCTAAAGATTTAAACAGATCAATAATTATTTCAACATCTTTTCAAACAAATCTTTAAAAAATTACAAAGTCCGATTTTATGTCAGTAAAGTGGTAAAAAGAAAAAGGTTGCCGTCAGGCAATGAAAGACAACAATACTGTAAAGCTGGCGTGTCCAAAGTCCGGCACGTGGGCCAAATGCGGTCCACATTTCTATGACAAGCTAACTGGGAATGAACAGTGCAAACAGAATAATCAGATGGTATTGATTGTGTGAGCTGCATTCGTTCCAATGGGAAGAAATGAAAAGTATGACATTGCAATAAAAAGCTCAGTGAATAGTTCATTTAAACGTAAAGTTATTAAAATAGTTCAAAGAACATCAGATAAAATGGTTGGCCCTCACACATTTTCACTTACTAAGTTTGAACACCCTGCTGTAAAGTTTAAAGCATCACTGTTCTACATACACCTACATCCAGATAAAACCTAAAAGAAGCATCTAATAAGTTTCACTAAGTCATCACCTTCTGCTGAACTGCCATAAAGAATAAAAGGACACTTATTTCTTCTTTTAAAACTGTAAATAACTTTGAATTTTTCAATATATGCACTGCATAATTCAATAAAAAAGATTTAAGGAGGGAAAGAAAGTATCAGTGTTTAAGAAACTGCTATAAATGAGAGGGAAAATGTTGGGACCCTCAGGCGGCGCTGCATGAAAAACTGCCACCCCACTGTGATCATTAGAGCTCAGGGCTTGGGAATAACTACCAAAATAAAATAACGTCTTTTGAATTTGCATAAACCTCTTATATTTAACCTGCTTTTATACTTGAAAGTCAAAGCTTTAGATCTAATTTCCCATGGCTGTGACATTAGATCATTGTAAATCAACAGAAATATCTTGTGTTCAGGGATCAGAAGTCCACATTTCAGCGTGTGATTGAAATGAACGTCAGACTTTCAAAACACAGTTTGGACCACTTAAAAGAGAAAACTAACTTTCACTTATTCTTTGATGTTTTTTCTTGAGTTTCCTCCTTTTTTCACAGTTTTTTTTAAACATTGGCTTCACTTCTGTGATGATCCGTAAATCTCTCTAATCA
Organism: Oryzias sinensis; assembly: GCA_037389245.1. Lineage (NCBI taxonomy): Eukaryota > Metazoa > Chordata > Actinopteri > Beloniformes > Adrianichthyidae > Oryzias > Oryzias sinensis. Next base: position 6,974,288 of record CM074491.1, read on the forward strand.
ATGAACGAAGCAACAAAGCAATTTACATAACTTTCCAGTGTCAAAGAGGAAGAGAGATCTGTGTTTGACCAGTTTTATCATCAAGGGCTTCTTTAAGTAGATTGATAAGAGCAAAGGATTTTTAAAAAATGGTTCGTGGAACAAACAGGGGAATTCACGCTGTTGAACCAGAATGACAAAAGCGAAAGATGAAACAGTGTTAACCACAGAGCATCAGTGTGAAAAGTTCAACAAATGCAAAAGGCCAAACTGTTAGAGAGATGCGATTATTTTCCTAGAAGTAGCCCACTTTGTGTATACAATCATAAACTTGGCTCTCTAACTGTACACAGCACAAAGACCTCCCACTGTGCAGAGGGAGAGTCAGGTTAGGGTATCAGCTCCTCTCCAGCAGAATCTTTGAAGAAAAAGAAAATTATGGATGAGGTCCCAGCCTACACTGCTGGGTTTCATTGGCTGCGAGTTCCTGCAGGTGCACTCAGATCATCCCTGAAGCTTTCAGACCAAAGTCCTGTGCCGCTTTGTCCAGCAGGGGGTGTCTAAGGTACTGATCAAACTTGCCAGGGACTTTGGGGAAACCATGTTTTTCAAACGACTGTGAAGTTTTTTCCTAATCCTATCTAAATATGTTTCTAACTTTTACTATTTGATGCAAAAGTCAAGAAAAAGGGGAAAAAATGATCCTTTACACATAAGTTATAGCGCTGAAGTCTTTTCCAGGCCAGCATGTCAATCCTAACAAGACACTGTTTGGTGAAATAGTCATAGTTTAATCTGCAAATTTGTATTAATAAACATAATAAGTGTGTAATATAGTGTTGCTGTACTAACAAAAGCAAAATACTTACAATTTGGTAGTTGGTAGAAAAAAGATGGCTACATTACATATATATATATATATATATATATATATATATATATATGTGTGTGTGTGTGTGTGTGTGTGTGTGTGTGTGTAGTTGAAAAATGCTTGTATGACTTCTTACAAATTAAAAAATTGTCACAAAGAATTTTAAATGTAATTACTAAAACATTTAGAAGTTTGATAATTTTTGACATGTAATTTAAAATGATTTAGAAAAGCCCAAAAATAAGTCAATAATAACAATAATAGTAATAAATCAATACTAAGTCAATAATAATATTAAATAATAACAATACATAAACAAGTCGTTAATAATAAATATTAATAACTCAACAAAAGTTAATCATAATAAAATGATAATAAATCAATAATATGTCAATAATAAATAACTACTAAATAATAATAATAATAATAATAATAATAATAATAATAATAAATCAGCAATAATTCAACAATAAGTCCGTTAAAAAGTTAACAGATTTACTCAAAAAAAAAAAAAAAACAATAGCTTTACCTACTGACTCATGTGAGTGATCAGTTTGGTTTAACACAGATGGTATGGTGCCGGGTCGTGGTTTTTTGCCAACAGTCTGGCCAGTCTTATCAAAATCTATTTCCACAAAATGTATTGAACATAGCCAGACTGTATCACTAGTTGGTAACCACAGTGATCCATCTGGGTTAATTTCTTGGATAGCTAAGATCCACTTTTTTCCCTAAGTCTGAATCCATTGAAAACCTGCAAGAAAAGTTCAGTCACTGAGTCAGAAATGTATAAATCTATATTACTACAATAGCCTAGTCCTAGAATACTGTATATAGGTTTAAAACAATAAAGTTTAAATTCATGTCAACAGCAAATTATACGTACATCATGCAGCATGTTGATAATAGCCCTGCAGCATCATGCATGTCAACATATGTACTATTAATGAAGCCCCTGCAGCATTAAAAGAAAAAAATTACAGTACCTGTGAAATGTTATGCTTTCCTCCTTCGTGGACTAATTTCTCCAATTTTGGCAGTTGAATCCCGCACAATGAACTGGCATTTTGCAAAAACATTTGCTCACATGCATGCACTGCAGCAGTGACTTGACCTCACCAAGATGGCGCATGCTCTCTCCCATGAGGAACAATGTGATGTTCCTCTAGCGGCCATAGCTCATTAATTTCCCACATTCATGCAGCCCATGTCACTAGAGGGTGCTCCTGTACATCATGGGTCTAACAGAAAGGATTTGGCTGGAAGGTCTGAGCATGCTCAGTTCAAATTAAATGAACTACAGCATGGACAACACGTAGGCCAAATCGAAACCCTCTGGTTTGAAGTTCCTCTGAAATGATGATGACTGGCAGCTATTGATGATGTCACCGAGGGGTAGTAATGTCCGAATTTGAAGAAACTATTTTTTCCATAACTCTCTGCTTGGAGGGATAAATGTAGGGATAGGGAAGCATTCTGGATTTAGGTGTGTGAAATTTGTTCTCCGCATTTGACCCATCCCCTGGGGGAGCGGTGAGCTGCAGACAAGCCGCGCCCGGGAGGCAGTAGCGTTAAGGGTCTTGCCTAAGAACCCTCACTGGGTGAATTGCTCGCCATTGATATGGTAATTGCCCCCAGTACCATTGCTTATTCCCCTCCGGGAATTGAACCCTGGATTCCTGCGTTGTAGCCCCTTACCTTACCAACCAAGCCACCCAGCCGCCGAACATAACCATTGTAATTTGTTCTAAAAAGACACAAACCTCACTAGACAGACAATATTTTTTTTTTATTTGTCCTGCATGATTGATCACTTTCAATCCATGAGAGAAGCATATAAATGCTCAGATGTTTTCCTGATATACTGGATAGCGAAGACATAAAAGCTTTTCATTACATGGCGCAAAGTTTTTTACTATGGTTTTAACGTGTTGAAGAAATATTGAGTTTTAGGCTTCGTTTGATGACAGTTTCTGAAAAATGGGGTTAAAAGTGAATTTGAAGTCCATCCTTTATTTCAGTGTAAATAATATTTCAGCCGCCATGTCCATGCCGCATTGTTGTGTGGATGATTGATAGAGTGCAGTGGTAACTGGACTGCTTGACTACAGAAAGCTCGTGGGCTTGGAACAAAGAAGTACACAACTGCTTCCACACAAGCGAGGTAAATACAGCCTGGTTCCAACTCGGTTTTAAATTACCTCTTTGTGGTGCAATTACCTCCCTGCAGCGAAGCCTGATGTTGGCTTTTTGTTTCCCCATTTTTTTTTTTTTTGGGTCCTCAGTGGAGCATCCTGACAAAGACGCCACAACCTTGACTCTATAAAGAGCTTGCTGCTCAACTGGGCAAAAACTGAAGATGCCTCTCAGAGGGGGAAATCACAATGATTAAACGCTTTCATGTTGAAACTCGGCATACAAGAAGAAGCTTGCATTTTCGGTAATGTGCGTGTACATAGTCGACCTGCCTGCCTCTGTGCGTGACCACAGGAAACGGTAAGGGATGATAAAAGGAAGCACTTCAGTATCTTCCTGCTGTCATCTCTCCTGCCTCCTTTGTGGTCACTATAAAATGACTTGTTGAAAGAGGAAGCTGCTGCACACAAATGGCTTCGCTTTGTACTCGTTTTGAGTCCCTGAAAAAGAGGGCAACACTTTGTTTTGCTTCACACACACTTGCCAAGCTCCCCATTTCCACCAAACTGCTGCTCCTATTCAAACAAACAGAAACAAAAAAATCATTGGATTTAAAGACCCACTCCAATGAAAATTGTGTTTTTGGTGTTTTTAATATATTTCTTGTGGTATTTATTACATGATAGAGGACATGGCAGGCCACAAGCTCCCTGCTCATCTCCATTCTGATGTATTCACTAGCAGACAATTAGATCCATAAACGTCTTTGTTTTACTCGTCTGAGCTGGAATCTGGATCTAAACTGTACGGTTGGATGGCTCCAATATTGCTCGCCATTTTTGTTGCACCACCAGGTTGGGGGTGTGAGGGCTATAAACTAGCAGGAGACATTGTAAAGAGATGGATGCTGGGAAATGGTGGCTGGCTGACTCCCCACCAACAGTCCTACCCACAACTCAGAAACTATGTCCCAGAAAACGATACAGGTTTTTTTATTATTATTATTTTGCCTAAAAACTGCACGATTCTAATTAAAAGATCACTGAAAACCTGTTTGTAATAGATCAAAAGATGATTAGAGTGGGACTTTAAATAAAAAGACTCATAATGTACTGTTCCATGTTTTAATTAACGAAGTAAAAACAAGAAGTCAGGAATTTCAGCATGAATACTTAAAGAGTTCATTGTTGCCAGTAGTACTAAAAACCTGCACAAACACTTGTTTTAGCTTCCCACAGTCCAGTGTGGGCCGCTGAGCCTGTCAGATGGCCGATGAGTAAATCACACAAAGAGCCTGTTAATGCCAAACCCACAGACAGATAACAGATAAGCTGAGCAAATGAATAAAGCACTGACAGTCATTATCACTATTCATTTATCTATTATGCAGCAATCCCTTTCCCATGAGCTCCTACTTCACCACCCACCACATGCTTGAGATGTCTGGCCGCTAATAACACAATCAAAGTGTGAAATCAACACAGAGCTGCAGCATCTGTTAAAAGACTCCAGTTACCCCACAGTAATAATAATTTTGGCTCCTTGGCTAGAAAAAAAAAAGCTCTCTGGACAACTTTGAGTTTTGTTGTAGGTCTGCAAGCAAAATCTATCAAGAGAAAAGTACACCCCAGTCTCATTTCTGTTATAAAAACTGCAAACCTACTGCAATTATTCATTAAAAAAAGAACAAATTATCTTTTTGTTTTTAGACTAAATTTCTAACCAACTTGCACAAGTGTGGCCCCTCTGTCTTTAACTTTGACCCTCACTGGTGACATCAAATCTGATGGGGAAGACCAAAAGAAACCAAAATCCCTTAGACTTCTATTGAGAAATAAACAGCTGCTACTCAGTCAGTCATTCTATTGGTCAGAATAACATTCTTGCATATTTATTTCTGTATTGTAAGTTATTCAAGTTATCAACTGACAAATCAGATCCCTCAATAAAAGTAGTGGGTGCTTGCTGGCTCCAACATCAAACACTTAAGATGTTTGACAGATCTTCTGTAGACTGCCTTCCGTGGTAGAGGTGGGGATCCCCAACAAGCTCACTCCAGATTGGCAAGAGTAGTTGCCATAGAAACGTCTAGTCAAACGGACTGCAAGCAATCACTGCTTACTGGTGTTGTGTGATTCCACCATCGCAACATATGTATCGTGGAAAAAAAAAAATTGCCGACTGAGTTGACTTTATTTCGTTGGAGCCAGAAGTAAGTCATTTGTTTGGTTCAGTTCGTATTTACAGTCAATGGCTGGGGGATCCTGGATCTGAATTAATCACAGCAATGGTCCAGCCTTTTGACATGGCACAAGTTAAATTCCCATTAGCTTTCACACACCTGGATGTGTGGAGTTTGTTTTCCAAACTTACAGGGGGGAGCAGTGAGCTGCAGTTACAGCTGTCCTCAGGAATCAAATTTGTTGTTTTATAACACCCTGGACAAGCCCCCAATCTGTCCCGATGGCCTTTAGAACCGTAACCAATAAGATCAGATTGTTATTTTGGTTTAAACAACCATAATAACAGAGCACGAAGACTTGGTGTTGCATGTGTGTCTGGGAATGAAGTGTATGTATGTTTGTTAAATGGAGAAAACCAAACAGATGAGAGCCTGCAGGGAAATAGGGGAGAACCCCAGAGCTGCTGTGGAGGATCTGGTCATGACGGGAACACAAGAGGACGAGCTCCTAAGGTGGATCATTAATATCCATCCCCTGATTTCCAAAAACCTGCACCTGTGCAGGAAGAGGAAAAACTGGGCAGGCGCAAGGAACACAACCATACGACCCAGGCCTGTTACCCCCCCTCTAAACCAACCCCTTTATCCCTGACCGTCAAGCAGGGAGGTCTCATTTTTACTGTCTTAGGTATGACTTGACCATAGATTTGAACCCACAACCTTCCAGTTTCCAAGTCGGACACTCTACCACTGCCACTTTAACTGTACTCATATTTGTCTTTATTGATTTTACGATTGAAAGTATCATTCCTCTTAAAGAAACCTTTTTTTTTTAATTAAAAGATTAGTTGACAATAAAAAAAAAAGATCACTCGAGCATATCTTCATCTTTACAAGATGAGAGAATTTGAAACCTTCAATGCACACTTCCTTTACCTTTTGTTGGTACTCCACTTTATTTTTGTCTGGCATTGCTGTTGTGTTGATTAGCAATCCTCTTAAAGACTTACCATTAGGATGAGCTTGTATATGTCGGAGTAAAAAAAAATTCCCCATGGAAACAGCTGAACCCGAGTTTGAATATAAATGATAAAAAAATAAAATAAACGCCCACATTTATGGATTTACTGCTGTTTTGAAGATCTAAGCAACATCACCAGTTTGCTACTTTCTTGAAGTTCATTTGTGCTTCTGGATTTCATTTCTTGCAAATGAGAGGGCATATTTTTCATATTTATAGCCATGTCAACAAAATCTAAATCATTTTTGGCAAATGCAACATTTCCTCATCAGTCACTCAGAATCAAAGAGCCGATGGCTAACTTCTGATCTCACAATTCTGGTTTGAGATAAACAAAGAGATGAATCCATCGCTGTGGCAAAGACAAAAACTGCTGTTTCCACCAACAATGGTCCTGAGCGACTAATGCAGCGCAGCCTCTGGTTAAGATTAGAGAACAACATCATGTCTGCATCTACCAAAGGTGTCTCTGACGTCAAGATGTTTTCCTCGTGAGTGTGTCTTACTCAATTATTTACAACCAAGCCAGACCAATGAATTAAAATAGTGGAAGTAAAGCAAAATGAATAAAATCCCAAACAATGGCTGCCTTTAAATGTGCTGCAAATTCAAAATAAGATTTGGATGATGGATGTTTTTTTGCTTATATTTTCAAAAAAAGCCGGTCTGTGACAAACAATGTTATGCACATCATTTCCTTGCAACAACTTTCATCTCAGACACAGATTCTACAATGACAGATGAAAAAACATTAAAAATCTCATTTCAGATGGAGAAGAGACACACAGGATGCTGAACATTAGTGTATGCCTAAAAATATTGGTTTAACAAACACAAGACTGGAAAAATCTGTAAAACTCAAAAATACAGACCAAAGAGAAAACTTCTGAGAAGAAAATCAGAAATATTTTTAATAATCAAATACAAAATATTGTGCATACATCACATTATATAATACAATGTTTACATACAGGATGAAATCTGTCTTTTTGCTAAATTTACACAAAATGTTTGTCTTTATGGTTCCTTCATCTTCTTGGTTAATTGTGCATCTTAAGTTCTTTGCAGGTTTTCCCTTTTATATGCTTGGCACTCACTTTCCCTCTCCCCCATTGTCTGGTGGGAGAGGTGGGTTGTATGTAACAAAGACTATATGAATAGTTGATATATATCAATTTTGCCCAATATTCTGTTATTTGAATTTTATTACAAAAAAACAAGTGACAATTAAGTTGTTAAAGACTTACTTCAATAAAAATTGTGTTTTTAAAATGTCCCTGTAGCATTTTTCTTATGATCTTAAGTATTCACAATAAATCAACTTAAACTGGGTTTTATGTCTCTCCGTGTAACAATTTTAACCTATTTTACTTTAGACAGCAGCACATACTGACTTTTCAAAATAAAATGCATCCTGTGTCAAATAATTTTTTTCTGCAGCAGAATATCTATCTATCTATCTATCTATCTATCTATCTATCTATCTATCTATCTATCTATCTATCTATCTATATACCCAGGCTGAGTCCCACCAAAGTGGGGTAGCCTAGACAGGGCACCCATTCTTAACGCCCTCCTTCTCTTCCCCAAACCCTCCTCTTTCAGTGTGTGCGTGTGTGTGTTTGTGTGTGTGTGTGTGTGTGTGTGTGTGTGTATGTGTATGTGACTGGTCTAAGGCCTGGACTAAGCCACACCACACTGCACCAGGGTCAGCTGCACAGCCCAGTGTGGGCACCTCCACAGCAGGGCCTCAGCCAAGGCTGGTTTCCCCTTGCCGCTTCATCCCAAGACCAGACCTCTACCACACCCATCCATTCATTCATACACAAACTCTCTCCATCCATCCCTGTCCTGAGCAGCCTCTCTCCCCTGCACCACAGCCATCCCTCTTGCATTTAGCGCTCTTTTTACACCCTCTGTCCATCCCATTCCTTCTCTCATTCTCACCCCACTCATATCAGATTCGAACACCTTTTTCACCAATCGCTCCCTATCCATTCTTTCAACATGTCCAAACCATACCAGTGCCTTTTGCTCTGCTCTATAAGCCAACTCTCGTATCACACCAGTTCTCTCTCGGATTACTTCATTCCTCACACGATCTATACGCGTTACACCACACATACTCCTCAAACATCTCATCTCAACTACATTCAGCTTCCTCTTTTCCACCACTTTCAGACTCCATGTTTCAGCCCCATGTAACCCTGTGGTTAGGGGTTAAAAAAGAATACTACCAACGTATTCCCTGCGTGTCGTAAAAGGCGACTAAAAGGGACGGAGCGTGGGGACTGGGAATCCTCTCCCCTGTAACTATATTCCTAAAAACGGACAGGGCAGCAGAAAATACTTGAATTAAAACTGTAATAAATTCAAACATGACGGTTTCTGTCTCTGACTTTAGTGTGTCTTCATCCTATTTCTCTTTATTATCAAATATAAACACAACATTGCTGTAGAATTGAATAAGAAATTATATATCTATACACCTGTGAATGCAATTCTGTACCATAGGAACATCAACAAGACCCTGTTGTGCAGCAAAAGATAAAGAGTCCTGGACTTGTTCCTATAATGAACCACTATGACAATAGATCAGATCTTTTAGTGTACCTACATGTTGTTTAGTTATCTTAAATCTAATTAACTAAAAACACAAACATGTTTTTTATTCAAGTTTACATCATAACTTCTGTGGGAATCAAAAGCTTTTTGGATGTTTAGTTTATGGAGGATAAAATAATGTTTTTTTTTCCCCTCATGAACTTGAGGTTAGTGGAATCAGATGCTCCTTAAATTAACAACTGTACTGCCAGTGAAAACATTTGGGTCGTTGGATGTAAACCTGAGCACCAAAAACCATACGGTGTGAAGTCAGAGGCAAAATAAGGTATAAACAGGAAGGCTGTTTACGTGTTACTGTACCAGCACAAAGTTTGTACGGCTTTAAAGGTGTGCACAAGTTGGCAGTGTGTTTGTGCGTGCACATGCAGGGGGTAGAATCGGTACACAAAGGTACATTAGAGCTGTCACAAGCTGAGCAGAAATTGGATTAGTGTCACCTGTGATAAGGCAAAGGGGCGAAAGAGGAGAAAATTGGAAGAAAGGAAATTGCCATTACACCACTTCCATCTCCCTTCTCCACCTCCACCTCTACAATAATTTCATTTCAACTTCCAGGCCACGAATGCCTAAATGCACCGCCATGCCGTTATGGAACCTGCTGAAGTTAATAGAATATTTATATGCAGACAGTAGAGCCTTGCATTTCTTTTCTTTTCTGAAGAGCATACAACACGCCATTTCCCACCCACCCACTTTTCCAGCGCCCCCCCCCTCTTATCTCAAGTTTTAGAATAGCTTTTGTTAGAATTTGACACTATTTTTACCCCCCCAAAAGGACTGCATTTCTTTTGGCTGCGGTTGAAAGGGCCTGCAGAGACGCACTGAGCAGGAACAGATTTTGGCGAGGCCCCATTAGATTTACCACACTGTGTCATGAAGGAATGGGAGGAACAACAGACAATTCCACACCACGTGCTTTTAAAACACCATAAAGGATTCAATTAAGCAAATGTGGAGAGGGAGGATACAGCTGTGCGAGCAACTGACGGATTGTAACAGTTATCTGGACTGATAAGGCCAAATTGGGCAATAAATAATCACAAAACGCTATAGGGAGCGAGCGTTCCAGGAGACTGAAAGGAGGCTGGCATGGAGAAAGTGAAAAATAGCAGGTGGAATAAATGATACAGGAGGAAGGTAGAGATGCTGACAAGTTAAACTCAAAAAGAGACTGAGGGAGGAAGCAAAGTGGCAGGGGAGAACAGAGAAAGCACAATCACAGTGGAGGAGAAGCCCTTGGTTGCCACAAAAAGCCACATGAAGGTAGCTCCGGATTGTTACCATTCAGTTAGCGTCGCCCAATGTTTCAGCGCCTGCTGTGTCCACAGTAAAACCAATAAGAGGGAGGTTTCAGGGGATCGGGTTGGAGAAATGTGGCACATTTTTCTGCAATAGTGCTGCAGTGGAATGAAGAGATTGGATGTCTGGGATACAGATAGACTTCCATTAAGTATTCAACCATGAGGTCACAGCTGTTGCAGCCTCTTTATTAAAGAAGATTGTGGCACAATAGAGGATGTGTTCCCTCTTTTAAATGTCAAAAATACTAATAAATTTTAAGCTTTTGGCTTATGTCTGTGAAAAAAATTCATGGTCAGACGCTTTTTAAATGCAGCAACCTGCTGTGCTGTGTGTTTACACAAGGTTTTCTTGTTTCTTAAAACTCTAAATAATGGCACATGTACAATAACTTGGCAAAAATAATGCAGGTTTTCTGCCTTTAAGGCCATCTAAACTCTAAAACCCTTAACTAAAGTGTAACAAAGACCCTAAAAATGCATGACTGACAAAGCCCATGTTATGTTATGTCCATTGCGGGGGTGAGATCAGTGTGAAATGTCTGAATATTTCATTTGGCAATGCTGATATTTATTTCAAATGTTGCTAAAATGATTTTGACTAATTCTTTGGATCAAACGTGTAATTCAGCGTTCCACTTGAACTTTGGATTGCTAGAAGGCGATCACACCACACAAAGCCTTTTTCATCAAACATGAAGATCTATCTCATAAGAACTATCTCTTGGTAGATGTCCACTTATTGTTGCGGTTGTTGTTGTCGTTACAGAGCTCAATGATACAACTCGGTTTTAACTATGAGCACCGAAACTTGGTGCCAAGTTGGTACAGATGCATACGGAACTACCGGTTACACATAAAAATGCTGATTTTGTGCTTCATGTCGGTGCTTTATTTTGGACACGTCAGTCCCTTGTGTTCTATTCAGTTTTGCTGTCCAGGTCTAGCCAGTCATTGTATCTTTCCAGTGATTTCCAGGCTAGTATAAGAATGGCAGAGGCTGTGAGGGTGGGCGGAGCTTCAGTCAAATTCCTGAAGGCAAAGTTTGTCAGTACTTCAGAGCAAAACATTCCAATTCACCAACTTAATGGATAAGAGTGACATGTACAACAAGAGAAGATTGAGGTTAGTGAAATGAGTCTTTAGAGTGTGTGAAAACGGAGATGCAGCGCTCGAGCACCAGATCCCAGCCAGCAAGGCCAGGTGGGCCCCATATGGTTATGAGTGGACAGAAAATGTGGAGAGATTACGGAGATGGAAGACGACCATTGACCCCAGGGAAGTGTAGCTGACTTACAATCAATCTAATCAATGCAATCCTTTAAACTGAAAGGTGTGTGTGAATGGGTAAATGGGACTGTGACTGTAAAGGGCTTTGGGCCTTTGAGGAAGGTAGAAACATGCTATACAAGCCTTCACAGTTTATCATTTACCATGGCCACTATTGTCACTTTCTGTTATTTATCGTTTTATTGCATATTTAGGCGTCTCTGTATTTACAGAGAATTTATGGTATTGTTTTTGAATGTCCATACAATGTCAATCATACTGTCTTCACCTTAAAATGAATTCCCCTCAGGGATGAAGTTTTGTTAGTTGAATATCACTTTATTTTATTAATAACAAAGAACCATATTGATTAAATCACATTCAATCTTTTTTTTTGTTATACTATTTATTATACATTTAGTATTGAAACAAGTATTTGTTAATTTAACAAAAAAAAACAAAAAAAAAAAATCACATCTGGGTCTGAAATACTGTTGTTAGGATCCTGGTCTCCACCCACACCTACCGGGGGATCCTCTTTGCACCTGCTACCCATCTACTCATCAGCCTGCAGCCTTTATCTGGATTCCTCACCTTTCAGCCGATGTCAGTCCATCTGATTCCTGCGGAAGAGTACTGACTTATGCTAAGCTCTCAAGCCAAGCCTTATGCAAAGTTTGATGCCAAGTGCCACATTCCACCTGCACGCTAGCTTTTGCCCCTTCAGGAATTGCTACCAGCTTCACCTCCACCATTGGCCATTCAATGGGACACCAAGCAAGGCTCCACTCTTCAGTCTTCACATCCTTCACCAGGCCAGCAGCTCATCCATTTTGTCATCCATCCAAGCCTTGTGTCTTTCAAGTCAGAATCCTCTATCACCACTGGAACTCAATGAAAGGACTATTATTTCATTCAACTACAGTTTCTGTCCTGCTTCTAGGTCCAGCCCCATTCAACACAACAGATGTAGTGCTTAATGTTCTGATCATTAGTTTTTTTTTACAATTCTGTTTAAGGGAAAGATGTATTAGTATCCACATAAAGTTTCTTCATACTCATCCTCTAAAAAGAAAAATGTGAATGTCTCTGTTGCCAGGCTCTTGCAAATACACAGTCCTAGTTTCCATGCTAGTCGTCTGTTTGCACTCGTGTTGCTAACATCACACAGCAAAGAAAAGTCCTTAACTTGAGAAAATGAAACCACTGGGCATCTTTTGAAACAGCTGCACCTCTCTCTTTGTGCTAAAGGAGGGAAGGCGGGCCATAATTTTGGCAGAGTCAAAGAAGAAGAGAATGTCATCTCTAAAGGGAGCGCCTGCCGTGACTGTGTGAAGTTGCGGCGGGCAGACAGCACATTGTTATCGGCCTCTTTTCCCTGGCAAAGAGGCGACGGCAGCAGACCTTCTAGGCCGCAGTGTGAGGCGAAGTCGTGCTGGAGATCATTAAAGGGGAAAAACTGCAGCACCTGGCAAACAAGGGAATGCTTGAGCGACAGAGAAAATGGGGGAGAAAAGAGGCCCAAAGTAACGCAGGAAATGGAACAGAGTGGCTCATTATCGCTCACAGTGGGTTACAGGTTTGCTGTCGACACCGCTTTGGCTCCTCACTGTGGAAGAAATGTGAAAGAGGGAAGCAGGAGGCACTACTGGCTGATGTAGATGCCAACATGATGGGGGTAAGCCCAATGAAAATCTGGGGCAACCTTAAACATTTCCGTCATTTTTTGATTTTGAAAAACAGTTTTGGATTCTACATCAGGTCAGAGAAAATATTTTAAAGACTACAAAATATCCAACCCTGCTCAGTAGAGTCAAACCAAAAGGGTGGATCTACTTCACTTTTACCCCTCATTTGTGAATGGGAGTGCAGAAAGGACAGCAGTAAATGATGCTGTAACAGTGGCCCCTGGTGGACGCGGTCAAAGATGTGGAAAGCTTCAGAAATCCGTCCACATATAATTGTACAATTTTATTTAAAAATCTTTACCAATAATCTTCTTTGTTTAATTGTCAAAACAATAGATTCAATAATAAAAACTGTTTTTCAAAAAGTCATTTTTACACGTCAAAACAGACATCATGGCATAAACTCAAATGTCTGACACATTCTCAGCCTCCACTGATCAGACGGCAGGCGCCCACAGCCCGAGGATTCTCTCGGTTTTGCCTCACAAAGCAGCAGACACCACAGAACCTTTGAAATGCCAATCTCAGCACAATGCCTGTCAGTTTAGTATGCACCTGACTGTAATTATGCAGATTCTAAATAATTAGCTCGGAAACCCTGAAAGCTCTAATGAGCTGTTCGCAAAAAGAATACAAGCTAATTTCAGATAATGAGGCTCACATTGTGCATCCTGGTTTTTATGACGCTGAGAGCGCATTCCCATAAACAGTCACAGCCACACATCTTCCTCAGTAAACCTTCATTATACCATGGTCCGGGTGAATACTCAATTCTGATTGGCTGCTGGGTGTGCATTAAAAAGTGATATACAACAGGATAACCGCATGGTGAAAAAATAAGTTCCAGTCACCTAGCTTAAATGTTTTGTATCACTGCGCCGGCTTCTTTAAAACAACGTTTTGCTTCATCATTTGGACAAAAACAACCGGTAAGAGGTGAACTTTCTCTCTGAACTGATGCTTTAATCAACCCATCGGAAAGATCAGCATGTATACAGTATATATCGCCGAATCTTTACTGCAGCGGTGGTGCGGCGCGACGCAGACTATTTGTTACGACGCACCGCGCCACGCAACAAATAGTCCGCTTTTTGAGAGAAAAGCGATCCAAATCGGAAAAAAACAAGAATTAAGGACTAAAATCTGGTTAATGTATATTGCTTTTGTAAGTGACCATGGTATAAGCAGGTTAATATCCTTCGAAGTGTGCACTATTACTTTTTAACGCACTTCGCTTCGCGGACGGTTCAGGCTTCCACAGCGTGCGTTAAAAAGTAATAATGCACACTCCGAAGGCCATTAACCCGCTTATACCATGGTCACTTACAAAAGCAATACATATTAACTATTACATATTAAATATTATACATACATATACATATTAAATATTACAGATTTTCTTCATCTATGAGCCGTGGGTGAGGAAAACACGCGCGTTTCTGTTTTGGCTCCTCGTCACAAGCTTTATTGCCATTTGATTCTTCTCATATACACAGCTCCACTAACATCTGACCATAAACTCCCATAGCAATGAGGTCTATAAAACAAAAGATGGGAACATTGTTCGAGTCGCTGCAGATGGCAGGACCTACCCCAGTCTGCCTTTTTTTAAATTTTTATTTTAAGAGATCCAATCCAATAAAAAAATGTCTTTTTTTTTTTTTTGCTTTACAGGACTGTGCAAGGTTTAACTAGAAAATGCAAGCAAAAAGAAAGTACTGACGGAAAATACACGTTAAAAAAAATATATGTCTGCAGCCATTAGAAAATGAACAGGAAGCTAAGGTAAACATTAATTTAACGAAAAAACTTTTAAAGACTTATCTGATGAAGAATTTTGTTGAAGAATTTTGCCAACATGTTCTTGTGGCCTTTTTCTCAAAATTGAGGAAACAGAAAAAAAAATAGGATTAAAACTGTGTTTTTGAGTATTTAGTTATTACAATCGTTAATCAGGAGCAGATGAAAGAATAGAGTTCGAAAAATAGCTTTTTATTACATACAACCTACAGCCAAACTACAAGCTCCCTTCTCACTCCATTCTGATGTATCCACTCAGACAAATAGATCTATTTCATTTTCATCATCTGACCTGGTATCTGGCTCAAATTTCTGACGAACTGCTGCTGCTCTTCAGATTGAAAGTGGGGCAAAAAAGTAGCTAGCCAGCCACCGATTGTGCATGTTCGCCCACTTAAAAAGATAACATTAACCCCGTAAAGCCCACTACATCAAATAATTGACAGAAATTTGAATTTTTTTAGAGTCAAGAGGGTTGTGGAGCGCCAGGTTACCCCACTGGGAGTGCAGCGTCTTCAGCTCTGGGTCACCAGCTGACACAGCTGACCAATCAGGACGTTGTCCTGCCTTAACCCACTTCCTTGTTTCGGCCAAAACTTGGTCTGCTTCTTGTGCCTCTTGTAGATGCTCCTGCGAGAACAACTCCGCCCCATCACCGTGCACCTGTGGCAATGTCACTGCTGCAGCTACTGTTACTGCTGTCCCCTGGTTCCGCTCCTCCTGACGTCTGCAGTATCTGCACTCCTCAAGGAGACAAGGGCGCCGGGAGAGTGCATCAGCATTGGCGTGCCGCTTTCCTGGCCGATGATGAATGGAGAAGTCATACTCCTGAAGCACCTCAATCCATCTGGCCACCTGACCCTCTGGCTGACGGAAGTTCAGCAGCCAGGTGAGAGAGGCATGGTCAGTCCTCAGCGTGAACCGGGTGCCAAGCAGGTATGTCCGAAAGTGCTTTACAGCCAAAACCACCGCTAGCAGCTCTCGTCTGGTGACACAGTAGTTCTGCTCTGGTTTCTTGAGGCTGCAGCTGTAAAAAGCCACTACACCCTCTCCCCACCTTCTCCAGGCTGTGCCAGCACAGCACCAACACCAACACCACTAGCATCAGGGTCCAGGATAAAAGACTGTCCTGGGTCAGGATAAGCCAAAACAGGGGCCTGTGTCAGTGCAGCTTTGAGGTGTTGGAACGCCTCGGTGCAGTCTCCAGTCCAGTTAAACCGACGACCTTTGCGGGTGAGTTGGTGAAGGGGTGCAGCCACTGTAGCAAAGTTTCTAATGAACTTCCGGTAAGAGGCCAGGCCCAGGAAACTTCGCAACTCATCGAGATTGCCTGGCTGCGGCCATTCTTTCACTGCTGTCACCTTAGCTGGGTCAGTACTCACCCCCTCACTACTGACCACATGTCCCAAAAAGTGTGTTTCTCTGGCCATAAAACAACACTTTGTTGGGTTAAGGCGCAGCCCTGCTCCACGAATGGCTGAAAACACTTCCTTTAAATTATCCAGGGCAGTGTCAAAGTCCTGAGCATGTACCAACAAATCATCCAAGTACACCACACAGCGGCGGCGGGGAATATTCCTCAATACCCGCTCCATAAGCCGCTCGAATGTGGCAGGTGCATTGCACAGTCCAAATGGCATTACAGTGAACTGCCACAGTCCCTGTCCAATGCTAAAAGCAGTCTTAGCTCTGTCTTCTCTGGCCAGTTCAACTTGCCAGTAGCCGCTCCTTAAGTCCAAGGAGCTAAACCACTGGGACCCAGCAACATAGTCCAGAGCATCGTCAATCCGTGGCAGAGGGTAGGAATCTTTCCTCGTTACAGCATTGAGTCGTCTGTAATCTACACAGGGGCGCCACCCTCCATCCTTCTTTCGGACCATGACTACAGGTGCAGTCCATGGGCTGTCCGATGGCTCAATAATCCCGTTAGCTGCCATGGTGCGAATGCAATCCTCTGCAGCCTGCCGTTTGGCCAAGGGCAGCCTATGTGGCCGCAAGCGAATGGGATCTGCATCCCCAGTGTTGATGTGGTGCTGTACCAGACTAGTCCTGGTGCAGTCTTCGTCTCGAGCAGCAAAAATGTCCACATACTCCAGTAAGAGGTGATTCAGTTGCTCTTTCTGTTCTGCACCCAGTGATTGGCCACACCGGGTCGCCAACTCCTTGATAGCGGCTACAGCTGCTGTGGCAGAGGGCAGGCAGTCTGGTGCATGTGGGTCACAGGCTGTGACTTGATTATGGCGGTTCCTCTGATTTGATTTGTGAGTCTTTTTATTGGGGTCTTGGGTGAACCAGAGTGGCACACTCTCTGCACCAAGGTGGAGGCGAGCCCTTGACACGTCAACTTGTGCTCCCCATTGGCTTAATAAATCCAGCCCCAGGATGCAGTCTTCGTGTATATCAGCCAGCCAAAACTCATGCTCGCATATCTGGGTTCCGACCACCACCTCAACGGTCTTTCTCCCAGCTAGCTGGGTTCGCTCACCCGTTACTGTCAACAGTTCCGTGTTTGTAGGTGCCCAGCCAGCAGAGTGAGGCACTGTACCCCTGCGTAGCAGGCTAATGGTTGCTCCAGTGTCAACCAATGCCCTGCAGTGGTAATCTCCAACACTGCACTCCACAAACAGTCCCTGTGATGTCCCACAGCGTCCCACCACTGGACAGAGGGGTGTCTGCTGACAGGGCGAGGGTTCCCTCACAACCTCGCCCCACCTTCGTTTCCCGCCCCGCTACTCATGTTTCTGGGCGCTGGAGCCAAACAGTCTCTGGCAAAGTGCCCTTGGTCCCCGCAACGGTGGCAGCGCAACCCTTGGGGTGTACGTCGCCTTGGGGGAGCAGACTCTGTCCGATTAACTGCTATTTCCAATACTGGTTCCTCTCCATCCTCCACACCAGCTGCTCGGACCAGAGCATGAGGTGGTGTGGGTCTGTTAGCAATGCCCGCTAACTGAAGTAATTCCTCTGCAGTCTCAGCTTCCTGCAGCGCTGCCCCCAGGGTAGATGGCCTCGCCAGCCGTACATGCTGGCGCAGACGTTCCGGAGCAAGTCCTGTGAGGAAGGCATGGAGGCTCAGTTCCTCCACTGCTGCAGGTGGAAATGATGGATAACCCCGCCGAGCAAAGAGCTGCACATCGGCGGCGAAGGTTCCCAAGCGTTCGTCATCTCTACGGCGACGAGACTCCAGCTGCTGACGGTTCCTTTCTGTTGAAATCTGCTCTCCAAAACGTCGCTCCAATGCTGCTGTCAACGCCGACAGTTCTCGCTGCTCCGTAGCAGAGAGGTCCAGCAGTACCTGGAGTGCAGCGCCCTCCAAAGCCAGGGCTAGGTGTGTAACAGTCTCTTCAGGACTCCAGCCCCCATAGCCAGCCGCCAAGTTGACCTGGGCCAGGTATGGTTCCAATGGTGTTGAGCCATTGTACCGCGGAAGTTTGACAGGGTTGCGTGCCGTCATTACAGACTGCTCTGGATGATTCATCGCCGGCGTGGAAACCCGGCTCACAGGGACAGGCTGTAGATGACGGCGGGCGCTTGTGCCATCAGGGAGATGATTCACCCTTGGTCCTCGCTTGTCCCGAGCTGCCTCCAGAATGCGGATTTGTCGCTCAATCTCTGCCATCTCCCGCTCCATGTCGTAGCTCTCCATAGCGTAGTAGCAGCAGTTAAGAATCCCACTTCTGACACCAATGTAACGACCCGGCTGGTATGTCACTGTAGTGGGTAGCAAGAGCTAAACGCTGCTAATTAACTGGCTAAATTGGAGAGCTGTCCGTGCCCCATACACCGCACGACTCCGAACAGTCTCAGAAAGAGAAGCAAAGAGAGAGGGGCAAATTGCGTAATCTCCTTTCCAGCATCAAAGCCCATTTATTTCCACACCCACAAACAGCCAAACAGCATGGAGGGTCACTTAAGTTCACAACCCTCTGACTCCAGGTTTCACCCAAAAGCTCTCCACTTCCCATGAGCCTTTGGGGCTGAAGGCGGGGCTAACCCCCAGAACGTCACAATACATTTTATGCATATATATTGAAACTAACACACAGATCTAATGTTTTGAAGGCGTTCTTATTATCAGAGTTTCTTATTGTCTTAATGTATTGTTTGAGCTCATTGATAAAAATTGAGAAATGAGGGGTATGATTCGTAACTTTTGATTTATGAATGTGCCGTTCTCCACAAAAGTAGTTTTGAGTTTTCATGAAGGCAGCCCTTTTGAAATGAGCAGGAAAAGCTCTTCTACTGCCCCTAGTGGAATAAATATGTACTACAAGGCAGAAAACAGACCAAGTTAAAGAAAAGGGTTTTTTCAGAAAAGATTGTGTCACGCTAAAGCTCAGAGTTGCCAAACGACAGCTAGAACGTCGTATCAATTTAGAACTCATTTGCATTGAAGAGCGGACAAATATTTATTCCGATATGTGCAGAAAACTGCTCAACTAAAAAAAAAAAAAAAAATCTGGCTTCTCTGGTTGTTAAAAAGGATTTTGCCAGAAAGTCTTTCCAACAAAATGGTACTTTCCCTTAATGAAATGTAAATAAATATATATAAATTCTTTAAAGTCTATTTCTTGATTTTGTTTGTGATTTTGTTTTTTTTTAATCACTCACTATTCAAATGAACCTCATCACCAATTTCTTTTTTAGTGGGCAAAATCAACAAGGGGTTAAAATACTTATTTTCTCAACTGCTAAATACAAAAAGAGATAAAAGGAGCGACTACTTTTTGTGAAGCTGAAACTAAAAGCATATTCAACAGGAGGTGGTCAACATTTTGAGGAAGAGAGGCGGTTACACATAATAAGGAACAAGTTGAGAACTTCAAATTGTAATGTTATTTTTCCTCTTTTAGGTACATCCAGTTTTAGGTCCACTTTATCTTCTACTATTTGATATATATCTACTATTTGACTTTTTTGGATTGACTGCAGGCCTCTAACGGTGGTTTTGCAGTCTTCATCAGCGTTATGCCGCCATTTTCCATTTTTATGCAGCTTGAGGTAACTTCATTAAAAAATAAAATAAAATCACTTCTAAAACCATTGTGCCTGATCACATCAAATGAGATCCTTCAAACTGCAAGTGTCCAACTTTCTGGCATATATTCAAGGATCAGTTTTAACCTGGTCAATGAATGAGACAGCTCTGCTAACCTTTTGCTTTCAACCATTAAATCCATCCAAGTAATGCAGAGGAGATGTGGATTAAGAGGATTAAGAAAGGCAAAGAAGGATTTTTAGACTCAAGCGGAAGTGAAGCTGCAAATAGACACCCATACATCCCAATTCTGATCCTCTTGGAGGAACAGAAAAATATTCAACTGCATTCATATCTTGGTGCCTTTTAGAGGTATGAAGTCTTGAATTTTAGAATATTACTCAGGAACTAGCCGGGGCCCTGAAGAGGGGGATTCCTGGGATTTACAGGTATGGGACTGTCTGGAGAGGAGCATGCTTAACACCCTCAGGCGGAGGCAAGTTGCTCTTGTGGTTCTGGATCATTTGGAGTACCCAGGCCTCAAACTGGACTAATTGCTTGAAAGCTACCTGGTCACGTGTGTCCACAGGAACCTCCTGATTCCACCTCTGTGTGCACATATGTGTCAATACATAAATGGTCATAGATGTGCATCTTTCTACTTGTGAAGGTGTGAATTTGAGTGTTTGTGTGCAACACGGCAACATTTCGGTCAACATTTACTTGTGACAGATTATGTCACAAATCAATGCAACTTGTGTTGAATACTGATGCCCCGCCCCTTTCCTGTCTTTATTTTGTTCCTTAATCTGTTGCATAAACTATCCTCCTTCACCTTCCAATGTTTGCCTTGAATTTTCTTCAATCTGCTGTGAAGAGTAAAAGACGCACAGCTCAGTTTCAAGTCCAAAAGGATTTTATAAGTATGAAAATATATAAAAGACAAGAACAAAAATGTTATGATGATTAAAGCTTTTGTTATGTTTAGTCTGGTTTGGTTAGATAATATGGTCATTAACACAAAGTGGGGCATAGAAGTATTTAGTCAGCCACAAATTATGCAAGTTGTCCCACTTGAAAACATGAGGTTTCAACTACAAGAGACAAAATGAGAAAAAATATCCACAAAAATCACAATGTCTTATTTTATTTCATAATTTATTTGTATTTTGTTTGTAGGTGAATGAAATAAAAATTTCTGAATGTCTTTTGTCCCGACATGGTCTACCTTCCATCATTTTATCACTCTTTTTATTGTGTCTGTGTGTCTGTGTGTGTTTGTGGGGGGGGTGTCGGCATCATTTGTCGTGTCATTTTGTTTTTAAATTTGATTGCATTTCATGCAAAGCACTTTGAGAGACATGTGTTGAAAAAGTGCTAGATAAATAAAGTTTGATTTGATTTGACTCTCAAGAAGATAAGTTCTTAAAATAAAATCAAAATTCAGCAAAAAAGGGAACGAAGAACCCCCGGGGGTTTTATTTTATTAGATGCAGTACGCTTCCATACGTACAGCAGTTTCCTCCATGCCAACAGAAACAGCCGTTCAACGCCAAAGCAGACACACTTGGATGTACCAATGTGTGTCTTGGTTTAATTTAGCGGTACCAACTACAATAGTCTGGAATGGAATGGAATGGAATGGAAACACGTTTATTTTGAATATATATTAAAAAACAAAACAAAAAAAAAAGAACACACATAAATAAAAAAAAGAGAATATAAAGAAAAACGTCACGCTCAAGAACCGTTATAAACACAAACAGAATTTTTTTTTCTTTTTTCTTCCATATGAACACATATACTACAAACAAGTAAACAATTATACATATTCGAAAAGGAGTAAAAAGTATAAACTTATATAAACACACCCCCTATTCCTCATCAATATTAATTACATTAGTAAGCAGCTTCTTGATTTATATACAATGTTTTATAAGGTATAATAATTTTCACAGAGTATTGTCCTAAATACTGAGCATGAATTATTATTGAAGAATACTATGCGCATATTAAGATAAGAATAATATACACATACATATTTTTAAATATGTATACTTACATACATATTTACATCTAATATCCATCCGATATATTTGAATATCGTTTTAAAATCATATTTGTATATCTTATTTTAAACAGTTTTATGTTTGGACATTGCTTTATTTCATCTTCTATACTGTTCCACAGTTTTGCTCCACAAATAGAAACACCAAAACATCTTCTATTTGTGCGTGCTTTGTGTATGTAAAAATTTTGTTTTCTTCTCAAACTGTACTCTCCCTTTCTTTTCATGAATAATTTTTGCATATTTGCTGGTAGTAAGCTGTATCTGGTTTTGAACAGGATTAATGCTGTGCGCAGCTCCACCAGATCTGTAATTTTCTATAATTTTGATTGTAAGAATAATGCATGTGTATGATCCAGATAACCCACGTTATGTATGATTCGTATCGCCCTCTTTTGAAGAATTAACAGTGAATGTAATGATGTTTTATAATTGTTTCCCCATACCTCCACACAGTAGTTTAGATACGGTAGCACCAGGGAACAGTACAGAATATTAAGGGATTTATAATTTAGGACAAATTTTGCTTTATTTAGCACTGATATGCTTTTAGACAATTTTGATTGTATGTATTTGATATGTGGCTTGCAAATTAATTTATCATCAATTACAACACCAAGGAATTTGCATTCATATATTCTTTCAAGTTGTACCCCATCAATCGTTACATTAATGTGCATGCTTTTTTACAATTACCAAACAACATAATTTTTGTTTTGCTCAAATTCAATGATAACTTATTAATATTAAACCATATTTTCAACTTTTTCATTTCTTTAGTTACATCTTCCAACAGTTTAAGTCATCACCATCACAGAAAATATTTGTATCGTCTGCAAATAGAACTAATTTAAATATTTCAGATACTTTGCATATATCATTAATATACAGAATGAATAACTTGGTGCCCAACACTGACCCCTGTGGGACACCACAAGCAATGTCCAAACATGCTGAACAAACATCTCCCAGCTTCACAAACTGCTTTCTCATACTCAAGTAGCTTCTGATCCAATCTAACACTATCCCTCTAATACCACATCGTTCTAATTTATTCAGTAATATATCATGATTAATAGTGTCAAAAGCCTTCTTTGGTCAATAAAAATTCCAGCAACATATCTTTTCTGATCAATTGCATTTGTGATTTGCTCTATAAAGTGATTGCCAATGAAGTTGATCTGTTTGCTCTGAATCCGTATTGACTGTCACTAAGAAGTTTGTGCTTTTCCATTAATGTATCCAATCTACATTCAAAAGGTTTTTCCAATATTTTGGATAACTGTGGTAATAATGATATGGGTCTGTACTTTGTGAAGTGGTGCTTGTTCCCAGTTTTATACAGCACTATGACTTTGGCTATTTTCATGCTGTTCAGAAAGGAACCTGACTGAAAAGATAAATTACAGATGAACACGAGTGGTTTCAAAATACCCTCAATCACTTTTTTCAATAAAGCCATGTCAATGTCATTGACATCAGTTAATGTTTGTTACTCATATTTTTTACTAAATCTAATATTTCCTTTTCTGTGACACAACTGAGAAACATTGAACTGGGCTTCCGACTGATTAGTTCATGGTACTGGTATCCAGATGGTCCTGACTCAGAGAGTGTTTTTGCTAATTCTGGTCCAACATTTACAAAATACTGGTTAAACCTTTCAGCCACATCCTCCATCTTGTAATTTCCCCTTTCATCATAAATGAAATATTTAGTATAACATTTTTCTTTGGCACCCTTTCTAATAACTGCGTTAAGAATGCTCCAGATACTTATGTTTTCGTCAAGTAACTTATCATAATATTCTTTTTTGCATCTTCTTATAATATTGGTTATAGTTTATTTCTGTATTTTTTATATCTGTTTTCTGCCTCTTTAGTTCTTTGTTTTAAAAACTCTTTGTAGAGACAGTTTTTCTTTTTACAGGCATTTTGTAGCCCCTTTGTAACCCATGGGCATTGGCTATAATTTTTTTTCTTCTAAATGCTTTGATAGGACAATTTTTTATCAAATAATGATTCAAATGTTTTTAAGAAGGATTCATAGGCCTCATTAACGCATTGTGTGTTGTAAATTTCATCCCAACTTTGGGCTAATAGATCATTGTTGAATGCATGTATGGATTCCTCACTTTTAACCCTTCTGTACTGTGTTGACTTGTTAAACTCATAATTTCTATAATTATCATCGTATACTGTAAACACTGGAAGATGGTCACTTATGTCATTAATTAATAATCCGTTAACTGTTTTATTTTCAATATCATTAGTGAATATATTGTCAATTAAAGTTGCACATTGGTTTGTAATTCTGCTGGGTCTAGTGATCTTTGGAAATAAAGGCAAGGCAAGGCAAGGCAAGGCAAGTTTATTTGTATAGCACAATTCGTACACAAAGTAATTCAAGGTGCTTCACAAAACAGAAAAATGCATTAAAATCACAATACATCATAGAAATAATCAACATAAAGTTCACTTTAAAAGAAAAGAAAAAAAAAGATTTAAAAAGAAAGGAAGGAAAGAAAAGTGCAGATAGGACCTTTCAGTCATATACACGGCTAAACAGAAATGTTTTAAGTCTAGATTTGAACATGAACACAGAAGAGGCCTGTCTTACGCCTTCAGGGAGGCTGTTCCAGATTTTAGCTGCAGAATATTGAAACGCTGATTCCCCTTGTTTAGTTCTGACTCTGGGAATCAACAGGAGGCCGGTCCCTGAGGTCCTCAGAGTACGAGAGGTTCATATGGCACTAACATGTCAGAGATGTACTTTGGTGCTCGGCCATGGAGAGACTTGTACACAAGCAGAGCTGCTTTGAAGTCTATTCTTTGAGGTACAGGGAGCCAGTGCAGAGACCTGAGCACTGGACTAATGTGATCATACTTCCTGGTTCTGGTCAGGACTCGAGCAGCAGCATTCTGGATGTACTGAAGCTGTTTTACACCTCGTTTGGAGAGGCCGGTGAGCAGGCCGTTACAGTAGTCTAACCTACTGGAGACAAATGCATGAATAAGTATCTCCAGGTCTGGTTTTGACACTATGTTTTTGATTTTGGCAATGTTTTCCAGGTGGTAAAATGCCGCTGATGTTACTGACTTGATATGGCTGTTAAAGTTTAGGTCAGAGTCCATGATTACCCCTAGATTTCTGACTTGATTTGAGGGTTTAACAGACAGAAAATGAAGGTAGCTGCTGACAATTGCTCTTTGTTTCTGTGGGCCAAAAACAATAACTTCGGTCTTGTCTGAGTTTAGCTGGAGAAAGTTGTTCTGCATCCATGCACTGATCTGTTGGAGGCAGTGGCCGAGTGAATCCACCGGCCCATATTCACCTGTTGTCAGTGACACATAGATCTGAGTATCATCTGCATAGTTGTGATAAGAAATGTTATTACTGCGTATTAACTGCCCTAGTGGCAGCATGTAGAGGTTGAACAGAAGGGGTCCCAGGATCGATCCCTGGGGCACACCACAATTCAAGCCCATGTAGTCTGAGACACAACTCCCAATTTCAACAAAATATTTCCTGTCTTCCAGATAAGACTTGAGCCAACTTAGGGCAGATCCAGAGATGCCAACCCAGTCTTGGAGTCTGTGCAAAAGGATCCCATGATCAACAGTATCAAAGGCAGCGCTCAGGTATAGCAGGATTAAGACAGAGACTTTATAAGTCTGATACTGATAAACTGATACTGTACATGGTATTTATGAATTCATCTATTGATTTGAGTTTTTTAGGATTTAACAAGTCAATATTGAAATCCCCACAGATGAAATTTACTTTATTTTTACTTATAAACATTTTTTCAATCCAAGATGAAAATATTTCAATGTTTGAGCCTGGTGTTCTGTATATACAATTGATTATTATGTTTCTTTTGTTTTCTTTACAGATTTCAAAAGTTATACTTTCAAATACATTGTCAATCACAGTTGTCAAGCTTTCCAACACCTGGAATTTCAGGGTATTATGAACATACAATGCCACTCCTCCTCCACCCTTATTAAGTCTATTATTGTATCTTAGTTCATAGCCATCTAAATTATAGTCCATGACTCCCTTTTCTGTGTTAAACCAGGTTTCTGATATTGCAATTATACTAAATGGATGTAAAAATGTACGTAAATTTTCCTTGATATTGTTAAAGTTTCTATACATGCTCCTGCTATTAATGTGGATAATTGACAATTTATCTTTAGTCTCAACGTTCTGGTTGTAGTGATCCTCAGTATAGTAACAGCAGTCATCCTTGATGGTGGAGAAAAAGTTGTTGATTGGATCAATGTCATGTTCTATGTCCTGTATATTGTGAGCAGTGTACTCAAATGTCCTTAGCATCAGTTGATCCATATCCGTTAACTTCTGTGATGTTTGGCTGACTTCCATGCAATTAAGTTATTGTTCCTCATGATTGTGTCTGACTGAAATATGTTTATTTTTGGTTTGGGAAATTTTGTTAAAGGTTATGGCAAACCATTGCTTAAAAGTGAATTCCTGAATCCTACACGTCTTTTTACATCTAAAATACTGTTAAAAACTATCCCATAAGACACAGAGTCATCCTGAAGTGAATTTGTCTTAATCTGGATCTGTTTCACAAACGAGTCAAAGTTAAACTGCATCTTAGTAAACAATAATTGATTAATTTCTACTACTGACTACTGTAAATCATAGGGATGTAAGAGAAGTATTAAAAAGTTGATCTAGTACTGAGTAACAGCAGCAATGGTTAAAAACCACAGAAACAAACATCTTGTTTGTAAAAAAAAAAAAGTATAAAAATTGATCAGGAAGTGAACAATTGGTTTCTGGTGAATTTTGTCTATTTCCATTCATGTTGTGTCTCTACTGACGTCCAATCACAAGCTTGCTCACAGCAAATCAGGTCTATTAAATTGGTTGAAGGTGAGTCACAGTGGACCACATGTGTGTTGTGTGCACTATGATTTTTTTTTTCACAGCACAGCAAACAACCACAAAGAACAAAACCGTCTAAAAGACACAAAATGCCAGGTTTGTAACGTTTGAAGCTGATATTTCAGACATTCTGTTTTGGTGGCTCAAAATAATAGTGCAAGTAAGAAAGACAAAAAAGAGACTCTCTGTTAAAAGGCACATTTGTTGCGTTTTAAATGACAAACTAATAATAAATATTTAGATTGTTCATTCAGGTAAAAGACTTGGAGTGGATCTTATCGCCAAAAAATGTCAATCTTTTCTGGTTTGTGGATTTATGTATTGAGGTGCGTATTGAATCATGTGAGACCCCTAATAAATAATCTTAATTCTTATTTTTTTTATGTGGATTAAACGCTTACATTTTGTATCTATATTCTAAAAGAGAACTGCTTACAGTGAGAGGAGCCTTATGGATGGATTGCAAATAACTGAGGACCACATCAGCATTGTTAATAACCATCACCAAGCAAAATATGCAGAGCACCAGATGCTGAGATGACAAATGACTACAACAGGATGTCCGCGGGTCAAATTCATGTAAATTTGAAAAAGAGCCATTTTCTGTTTAATGATGCAGCTGTTGGTGTTGCTGTTTAGTTCATGTTCGGGAGTTGTCACTTCATTTACTTCCTATTACTTACCACAACGGAATGTGCTGTCACATCATTCAGGAAACCTCTGTAATGTAATGTAAATACATTGTTTGGGTTTTGTCTGCTTAACTTTTCCTCTGATAAATAAAACGATGGTGCTCAGCGAAACAAACTCCCGTCATAGAGTTCAGTTAAAGAGAGGGCTTTGAGTTTTGTGTTCAGAGAAGCAGGAGATTCTGCAGCAGTGAACAGGAACCCGAGGATAAACATGCCTGTTCACAAGCAGCATCAAAATAACACTTTATAGGAAAGGCGCCTCCTGGTGATGCTCCCAGAGCTTTGGATTATTGATATCTGCAGGGCCTTAAAAACCCAAAAGGTTTGTTGAATATTTTTGCTTGTTTGATTAAGTTATTCTGCTTCCCTTGCTGCGAAAAGCAAAAGCCTTTGTAGTATTAAAAAACAAAATTAATTACTATAAAAGTCTGAGGGGTTTTATAAAACGTTAACTGGTTCCTCCCTTTTTAGGATCAAAGTCCACTTTTTTTCCTGCATTTTATCCAAACTCATCATTCAGAAACGATGGAAAACCGAACAACATAAAGGAGAATCGAGAATATAAACAGTTTATTTTTATCGTTAGTGTTTTCCTGTTACTAATAAAACTGAATGGTTACATAGTGACATATTATGTCAGGACATCTGTTTTTTTTCTTTTGTTCCTTGTGACAGCATAAATCTGAAACATTCGTTTTGACAAAACAAGGACTGATTTGGTTTGAACAAAGAAAACCATGCTGTGCAAGAAGAGATGCCTCCACCAGAGGTCACTAAAGAGCCTCAACAAGTGAGTTTAGAGAAGATCAGAGGAAACAGGTGAATGACTTATGTGGTGCACAAACTATAAAACAAGTCGGACATTTAAGCAGGCTGGTTTATTCAAAACATGTATGCATACAATATAATGGAGGGATAAGGACACTTAAAATGGTAAATAGGGTATTACTTTTAAGGCGCCTTTGCAGAAGCCAAAATGAAGTTTCTTCGCTCATTTCTTTATTTGGTTCTGCACGCTTTACCTTTTTCTTAATTTGTTAATTAGCAACATGTGGGTGAAAGGTTCGATAAGCACCCGCTCACCTGCACCCTGGATGGAGGAGGCAAGACGAGCTGGGGCTGTTCATTTCTGTTGACCGCTTTTCGACTGCCATTTTTAACGCCTTCTTTGCAGTCTCCTTTTTAATCAATGGTCAATCATGTTCCTTAACTCATACAAAGTTATAAACATATAATTTTCCAACTCTGATTTATTTTGGTAAATGAAAATAAACAATGGAATGGATTGTGGTGTATTTTATAAGACAGAAGCGTGTCAGACACTAAAATGAACCCATCAGCTCCTCAGGAAAGTCGCCTCAACAGCTTTACTTACTTTGAGGCCCAAAGCACTTTATAGTTTGTCGCATTCACCCACACACACACACTGATGGGGACTGCTTTGCCAAAGGCTGGCGCCAACCTGTAGCCACCAGGAGCAATGTGGGGTTCAGGGAACACTTCAACACATGGGCAAGTATGGCAGGAACAGAACCTGTGACCTTCTGACTAGCTCTACCTCTGCACCACCGTCAAATGAATTCGATTACCCTAAACCATTCCATTTAGGAAGCGGAAAGATCATTTGTTGGATACTTAGGGTGGTGCCCAAAAGACTAAGTGAGGTCACAACAGATTACAGATTAGAAAGTCAATTTTTCAGTGAAAAAGACTCAGAGATACATTTGTTTTCTTTTTTAAATGTCATCTCAAAGGTTTGCAGTTTTTCTTGCATGAATTTGTTCGTTGAACACATTTTTAGTCTTCAGTGTGCCACTAATTAATTTACGGTGTGAGTTGCAACAGTCTGAGAGTAATAAAAAAATTAAAATAAATATGTGTGAGCATAGTTTTGCAAGATGATTAATGATTAATTAGACTGTTCCCCTAAAGTGGCATGGGTGTGGCAGTGCTGACACGCCATCAGTCTCAGTTTGTTCTCTCCACTCGTTCGGATTCACCTGAAGAAAATTACCAAGACAATTGCTAAACAAACTTCTTAGAAAATACATTATTAAATATATATTTTGTTTTTCTTGCT
This sequence comes from Oryzias sinensis, assembly GCA_037389245.1. Lineage (NCBI taxonomy): Eukaryota > Metazoa > Chordata > Actinopteri > Beloniformes > Adrianichthyidae > Oryzias > Oryzias sinensis. Next base: position 7,003,892 of record CM074491.1, read on the forward strand.
GAAGTTTTTTGCTTGTTAAAAAAATGTCAGCATGCCGTAGCTGGTGAGGAATTCAGGCACCTGAAGGAATTTCAGTGATTCCCTCAGGAATGCCTTTGTCCATCTGCTGCAAATGTGGAGGACCTTACAACTCTAAACTGTGACAGATGACAATCTCACTGTTTGTTTGTTTTCTCACCTCGTTGCATCTCCAACTAAGCTGTTACAGGAGTAAGATATTAGCCACAGGGCTCCAGATGAAATTGGAAATTAAGCCCCGTTTGTAAAAGCCCTAAAGTCTGATTGAATTAAAAAAAAAAAAAAAAAAAAAAACTCTTTTGGGGAGAATAGACCCAAAAAATCAAAAAACAGGCTAAAGCTTGACTTTCTTTAAAAAAAAGTTGATATTTTGTCTTTACTGTAATTCATGTCTTAGCTCAGGCCTACGGAAACATTTTTCTCTTTCTGAACAATATATCCTGCACTTGAAAAAAAAAAATACATTAAGATTTTCTGCAGAGATAAGACACCACCACCTTCTTCTGAGTATATTTGATAGTATGTGCTCTAAATAAGTAGATGACCTTGTCTCGGTTTTGCTCATTTGACAGAACTGCGGCACACAGCATGAGAGCGATCATTCAGTATGAGACAACAGTCAAGGAAATATCTAGATGACAAACAGTTGAGGTGAAAGCCCAAAGAGATACAAAAAAACTATTTATTGATATCCGGGGTACTAAAGTAGAAGTTCAGACCATCACGAGAGGATTCAATATAGCATAAAGAACGTGTAATAACACATCATGCACTTGTTAGGAACTAACCTAAAGTATGTTTACATTTTTAATGACTTTTTAGAAACTCCTTTGAGTCTTCAGTCTTTCACAGCCCTGCACTGAACAAAAACTGACAATTAAACTCACCTCAACTATGCAGTTCAGAAAATAATTAATTTGGCAAATATTTACAGCACATTTGCAAAAACTGAAACCAAATCTGCAAAACCATCATAAATAGCAAAAACGTGCATAACCAAAACAGATGTGAAACTCTGTAGATGCTGATACTGTCATATTTGGGGATGTGGCCGCCACTTTTGTCAGCTTAGAAGATACAAAGACTTCAAGCCAAAGAGGTCGATTAATGATGTTTTTCTGTTTCCTGTTGGATCCTCACACTATGCATGTCAAAAGAATGGAGAGTCAGCAAATTCTTTGTTTCTTGAAAAGCAGGAAAGCTTAAATTCTGCATAGCTAAACTTATTTTATTTGTAAATAAATCCATTTGCATTCAAACTGCCTTATCAGCAGTCAAAGCAACCATTGTGATCCTACCGGCTTCAGAAAATCCTTAAACAAACTTAAACATCCGTGCTTCAGAGATGCAAACGTGAAAAAATATCAATGTTAGAGTACGTCAACAATCTGCATTTGACACAAATCAAAGTATAAAGTTTGAATTGGCTTTGTTTAAACTGGAAATAACGGGAAAAAGTCATGACACAGTCAAAAAACAGTGTTTAACAGTGTTTTTATTGTTTTAGCCATTAAGTTTAAAAAAAAAACTTCCTAAAAATCACTACAATTAGTAAGACTAAATTATAATTTTAAATCATGGGCTACTAAGTTGAAAAGTCTTTTAACTTCTTTTGTTTTTGAATGAGGTATTTTCCATTTTATGATGAGTCTGGATAATATATTGTTGATGGAAAAGGACCAGGACTTTAAGTAATAAAGACTTTTGAACTATAGCGCATGAAAAAAATAGACTAAACAGATATAACATAAGAGACTCACAGTATTTTCTCTGGGCAATTATGTTGTATTAAATTAAAACAAGACCAATCTTTTTGTCCAAATGTTGCTTCCAGCCCAAAAAAACAAAACAAAAAAAGGCATGAAAAAGTACAAAAGAGATTCATCTGTGCAGCAAAAATGCCAAAAACCATGAGGTAGATAAAAGTAAGAATTCTGACTAAAAATCCACTGTTTAAACAAAAACAATAGTAGAAAGATATTTATTTTTTTTATCAGAATGCAGTAAATTGTGCGATTTGACAGTATTTTTTTATGTATGTTTTACCTTCTAATGTCTTTTTTATGTGTGTAATATGTTGCATATTCTTAAAGAAAGTTTTAAAAAGTGCAAAAAAAAAAACAAATTTATTAAAGCTTGTTTTATTTTAGGTAATAAATTATATTAAACTTCATCTCATCAGTCAGAACATCCCAGAGATTTGTTCCGTCAGGCCTTATGTCAACCACTGTTTGCTCTCTTGAATTTGGAAGATTTGGGGAGTTTTCAGGATGTGTGGGAGAAGCAGCTGTGGAATGGGGATAGTTTTAGTCATAGTTTCTAAATAAAACATAATGCAATTGTACTGTAGACCACTCAAACACACACACACAAAAAGGAAAATTAGAGGCAGAAACTGAAACATTAGCAACTAAAAAAGCATATCTAATGAGAAAAAAAACAAGCGATCCGAGACTAGTTCTGATTTGTCTTAGTCACCAAACAAAAGCCCTGACGTGAGACTACTGAGGCCAAATTCTTGTGCTGAGGATCATCACAGGTGCTTTCTATCTAGAACCTGGAGTAAACATGAAGTGAAGTGAAATCAGGTCATAAACTATTTTAACTTTGTTGTCAATTCCTTGTTTGAAGAGCATCGCAGTTATTTGCTGTAAGCAGCTCCCACTTCCAATGAAAAGCCAAAACTCTCATGTTCACACATCGCTACGTAAAACAGTCGTTAGGAAGTTGACTGTTTTCAGGCTCTGCATACAAAAAAAAACAAGTGGCCATTGAATGCACTTTGACCAATCAGGGACATGAATTTGGCTGCACTTTAATTCACACAAGTGCCAAAAGTTTGATAATCATGAGGGAGGAATTAACAATTGCAGTTTGTGACCAGCCAGAATTCTATGACACGGATTCTTTCCAAGATCGGAATAGAGCTGTGAAAGAAAAAGCCTGGAGTAAGATTCGCCAGATTTGCTTTGCTTCAAGATTTCCTCCCAAGCCTCTTCCAACTGTACGTGGCAGACATGTGCTAGTGAACTATAGAAAAAAAAAAGGCAAAAACCGAACCCCTCCCTGCTTGTCCAGTGTGGACATCAAGGACTAAATGCGAGCTCGTTTCTGGATGACTGTCACATGCCCTGTGTGTCCGTAGCTTCAGAATAACCTATATTTTTGTGTAAACTAAGAAAAAAATAACAATATAACAAAGCCATACATTTTAAAACCATTTAGGTTAAAGCTTGTATTGTTCGTTATTAGTTTTAATGTTTCTCCTATGTGTATATCTATCTATATATATATATATATATATACATATATATGTAGTTCAGTTCATGAAAATGTTGTAATATTTGTATCAACAATAATACTGTGGATTGTATTTCATTTGCATTAATTGTGAAGTTTTATATATATATATATATATATATATATATATATATATATATCCTTTTCAGCGTTTGATGCATAATAAAAGTATGATGATCCAAATTACTGTTGATTTTTTTTCCATTTCAAAACGATGTTACATTTTTTTTTATCCAAGTGGTAACTTGGTTTTGGTACAAAGCTTGAAGAAGTGTTTGGATGTCACAAACACGGGAGGAGAACAGCACAAAAAAGACGTTCAACCAGGAGAGTTCCAGCCAATGAGGAGTTTGGTGAGGTTCAAACTTCTGGCTTCCTCTCTGCACAGCTGGTTACTGCTGCCGGGCGTTACTAGGGCTCATCTTCCACCTGACTCAAACTGGAAGTCTTCAGGCGTACATGTACCTTTCTGACCTCAGCGGTTGGGAGGACAGTTACTCCTGTTTTAGTCATCTCGTGATAACACACTGCCATTATGTGGAGCAACCGTGTGAGCCTCTGCTGATCTTTTAATGAAAGATACGGGACGTGGAGTAAGATCCTCTCATTATGTTTGAACCAAACAAGGCAGCTGCCTAAGCTGCGCATGCTGGAGAGCGTGACCTCTTTCGAGCACAAACAGATTCGAGGGTGTTCACACACATACAGATGTTTAGCTGAGTTCTCCGTGTTAATGCTTCCTTGTAAGATGTCATTATACGATAAAGAGGAAAGCATCAGGAAACCGCTTAAGCACCGCTTCCTGTCTGTTGCCATGGTGACCACCTCTTTCTGCAGTTGCAAACTTCACCGCGACTTAACTTCGTCTTGCAGGCAGGGAGGGGAGAGGGTGGCAGAAAAAGCAAAGAGGCAGGTGTGTCTCCATCGCCATCCGATGGGCAGATCTCCCCAGCAGACACTCCGCCCTTGGTCCAGCTGGGACCCCGCCGCGACCCTTTCTAACATCTGACTGTGATTATTTGTGTGTATTCGTGTGTTTTTCTGAATACTAGGAGCCTCAGCCAGCAGCACAGCTGGATGTCATTCAGACGAAATACTCTGACCGATGACCGCAGATCAACAAGCGGGGGACACTTCCTGTTTTTCCAAAGGTTTGTCAACTTCTAAACTTCAGAACAGCTGCCATGACTGTTGGCAGTCACTCAAGGTCGTATTGTGATTAATGCACAGGTAAATTTCTGTTTCTTGCACAGAGAAGACTAACAGCTCAAAACAAAACATCATTCGTGCAGAAAAGTTAGTTTATTACTTTATGGTGTGGCAGTGCAAACTATCTATCTTCATAAAGTCTATGGATGCCAGAGAACTGAAGAGTTTTCCCAGTTTCTTTTTATCACTTGTAATACAAACCGGCGTCATTTTCTCAGTTTCTGCAGAGCAAAAATCCCCACAACCTCTGAGTTGTGGGCGGGACTGTTGGCGCGATGCAATCCTGCCCCCTTTCCCCTCCCCATGCCTGAGTGCTCTTTGCGTGCTCTTCCGCTAGCTTACAGCCCCCCTAACCCCCAACCTAACATTACCAGTGCAACATAAATGACAAGCAATATTGGAGACGAGGAAAGCAAAGACGTACATGGATCTATTGGATGCATCAGAATGGAACTGAGAAGGGAGCTTTTGGCCCACCTAACATATTTTCTACATCACAAATTTCCTGTTAGTTAAACTTCAAATTTGAATTGGAACAATTTAAATTTAAAAAATACTCAGAAATGCAATTTTAAACAGAATTTTTTTATTATAATGCAACAAAAACATGTGTGTTGCTACGTTAAAGCCCTCGGCAACACATGTCCAAGTAACCACATCCAATGAAAAGTCTCTTTAAACACACGTAAAGACACTTTTCAGGCTTCCGGGGTTCAAAACTTTCTTGGTCATTAATCGCTACGCAAGTATTTAAAGGGCCTACATCATGCAAAATCAACTTTTTTAATCTTTTAAGGGTATTATGTTTATTCCTCAAAAGAGAAAGCCATTCACATATTTGAGTATTTCTATCAAAAACCTGTGCTCTGAGCACCAGCCCCTCCCGATCAAATGAATAGTTCCTCAAATTATGACGTAGATAAGTAACAACAAGAGTCTGAACTGCTAGCACCGCCCCGAGGCTAACACACACACCCACTTTATGTGGAGCTAGCAGTGATCGGCAATGCACGTTTTCATTTTATATGAACAATCCACACAATCCACAATCCATCTTTACAAAAGTTTGAATGTTGTTTGTTTTCATGGGCAAAACACAGTCACGCTGCAGAGGCCAGCTCTAGAATAATGTCATGAAATGGGCGGCACCCACAAGGAGCGAAAGGCGGAGCCTCAGAGATTGAGTCGTCTTACTTCCAGGTAGGAAAATGAGCCGTCAAAAATCATTTGCATTGCGAAAGGTAATATATTAGCATGCATATGGATATAGTTTACTCTGAAAGACTTAAGAATAGCATGATATAGGCCCTTAAAGTCAGAATCTACATGCGGCCATTGAACCCGCATCACATGCCCGGTGAGTACGTAGCTTTAAAAACACCAAAAACTCGATTTTCATCAGAGGGGGTCTTTAACGTTTAAAAAAAAAAAAAAAAAAAAAACTAAGTGGTAATCTTTAAATGCAAAAAAGAATAAGCAAACTTGAGTGTGTTTAGGACTTGTGTGTGAATTTTAAAAGCATGACAAGCGCATGTTTATGAACCAGTGAGATACCCTCCCGCCACCCGTTTGGATTGTGGCATGGATTGGGGCGAGACCCATGTGTCGCTGACGGGAGCCACATTCCAGCAAAGGTGAGCACAAACAAAAGAGGGTTAAGCCGCTCCCCTTTCAGCGGGTTGCACCGCTGAGTTATTGTTAAATTCTTTCTGGGGTTTTCACTTGTCCGAACACGTAGAGCCACAACATCAGCATTACGCAGATCTGAGAGAGGGGGGGTGGGGGGGTAGACAGATACAGAGTGTGGCGAGTGAGGACATGAGAGAAAGACAGGTTTCAAGAAGTTTGAATTTCAAAAGAAAATGCCTGCGAGAGAGGGAGGAAAAAGACTCACACTGAGGGGTGTGTCATAGCAATTTAGTTCCTCAAGGAAGTAAAACTGAACATTATCTTAAGACGGGCTGTTGAGCACTGACAGAGGCAACACAGGAGGGCTGTGTTTATGGGTTCTGGTTTTGTTTTTCATGAAGATGAGGGGATCTCGTTAACTTGACCAGCCTGAGCTGTCAGCCTGATCCACAGAGAACCATCTGACACCCACACCAGCAGGGAGGGGGGACTGAGCAAACACTCAGGTAAGACCTTTCCACTCGTGTGCGGGTAAAAGTGACAGCAAGAAGAGAAAAAAGGGTCATAATGGATTCCTGCTTCGTACAAACGGCTAATATTGTTTGTAGGCGAGCTGCAAAGCGCAGACTGAGTCGGAGGAATGACTGGAAACTAACCCAACTTCCCCAAACTGAGCACGAGTTGAGAGACACTCACTGTCAGACAGATGTAGAGCTCACGTTTTTGTTTGCACACTCTGGGTGTTGCTCGAGTCCCCAGGCGATGGACGATCCCCATCCCTGCTGATTGGGCTTTGATTTGCAGCAGGTTAACACGCAACCCAAAGACAGAAAAGGTCCCAAAGTGAGGGGGCAAACGCTCGCGGTGCTTTTTGGTTGACAGGACTGAACCGACGGCTGTTTCACTTCCCTGTTGCAGATGTGAGGCAGGCTGGAACAACTCTGACAGTTGTGCAATGTTGAAAGAGACCTGCAGTTTGTAGAGGGTTTCAAAACACATTTGTATCTTCCACTTTACGAGGGCATTTCAACTTCTGCTTTTGTGGAAACTATAATTAGGCTTCATGTGAAGACAGAAAACCTTTTTAAAAGAAATTAAAATAAATGAGTCCAGGAAATATCGTCTTTTTTATGAGTAAACTGTTCTGATTTATCCAAAGGACAGATGATTTCTCTTCTCTTTCTATGTAACTGAATGTCATTTGTGCTGTTTTTTTTTTTTTTTCTGAAGAGCTGTCAGCAAAAGTACAGCAGCTCATCCCCAGGCCTTCAGCTAAAACCCAGTGAGGGTGAGAGCTTTAGGGCCTTCTGCACGCTAACAATTTAACAAAATGCAGTTTGATCGGCTCGGTCAAACAGGGTTTTTCTGTGCAGCGGTTTCCCTTTACAAATTCAACTCCGCTGCTGGATTCTCTGATGGAGAGTAAACACCAACTCCTTCAGAACAACAAGAAACTGTTTTTGATTGCACACAAGTAGAAACATGTGCACAAGGCTGGAGCTCATTGGTACAATCTGAAGAATGCTAAGTATTTACCCATCCTTACTGCCTAGAAAACTCTACCAGGACTTTCCTGGACTATCCATCCGTCCAGCTTTTAAAGATTCAACCCTGCAGGGTGGTGACATTAATAGAACTGGTGACGCTGCTGCCTTTTCCTTAATGTAGACGAGGAGTGAAATAAAGAAACACTTGAACGTGTAATGCACTCTCTGTGCTGGATGTCAACAACAATGTTATAAACGCTTAAATGCCCTCTTCCATACACTTGTACCAACAAACTGCAGCTCAGAACAACCGACAAAACGATGTGCATTACAGAAAAAAAGTGCTATCATGGCAGCCTGCTGTTGTTGCAGGAAAATGTTCCGATGCTTTTCCTCCAAACAGCTTCGACCCCTGACAGGGCTGCTTCAGAAAAAGGGTTTGTGCGCAGTAAATGCCAAACAGTGAGCTGTCCCCTGCTGAGGGACTTTTACTGTGCATCATTCTGTCTGATGACTGCACACTGTGAACGCCTCTCATGTCCCTGCAGCCCTGTTGTAGTAAATAAAACAAGATTGAAAAATGACTGTGAAACAGCTACCACACTGCTCTTCTTTCATTAAGGGAAATTAATCCAGTGGATGTCCCTTAAATCCCAAAGCTTTTCCAACAAAGACAGCTATTAGAAATTGACATTTCTTCCAAGTGAACGGTTTGGAAGTAAAACAGAAGCTGTTGAGGGAAGGAATGCATCCCATCTGATATGTATTATCAGAAAATAGTTGTCTGTGTAAAAAAATACCAGAGTCTGTTGCCCACACGCTTGGCTGTGCACGAGTGGAGTTGGGCAACATCATCAAACCTGCAGAAACAAAGGACAAGAGGCACGCATTAAAGCCGCCAGCAGGCTGACTAAAGGCCAACAAGCTGTTTTTTAATGCACAGGATGTTACTGAAACGGAGTAGCTGATGTTTAACTCAAACACTACGCTAACCACAGCAATAAAGGGAGCCACTAAAGATACAGGGTGCACACTTTCCATTCTTGCCGTATCACAGTCAAACGGGCACGCGTGGACCTGTCTCAACTATGCAGCCTGCATGCTCCTCTCAGTACTTGTCTGCACAGGCCAGAACTGAGATTTGGAGGAGAACACGCCACTGAGGGATGATGTGAGACAGTCTTTCCGCTCGAGAAAGACCTGAATAACACAGGAAGACAGAGAGGGTACTCAGCCATCGCAGTGGCACGGATGTTTGCTAAAGATACTATATCTCTTAGTGGATTCTGTGCTTTCTCAGCACACTCGCATGTTGGATTAAGGTGGAAGAAAAGCAAATGACTCTGATTTAAGCTGTTGTGAGCCCAAAACGGAAGAGTTGGATATCTTTTTAGCACAAGCTTTGTACAGAAACACTTGCTCCATGCAGTGGAAGAAGCACGCAGCTTTGATACCACATTGTTATGTTTGTGATGTGCAAATAAAACCCTATTTGTCTTGCTCAGTCTCTGTAAGCCTCCGTGATAAGGAGATCAGATAAATAAAGTACAGGTTTATTTCTCCATTTGAGGGCTCCGCTTTGAATGATGCTGCTTCCATACAAGAGATTAGCAGGGGGGAATAAATTAGATTTAAAGGAATTAAGTCAAACTGTGTTGAAAATTAAGGATAAAAGCCGACTTTGTAGCTGCGTCGCACCACTCCGTATGTGTGCTGATGACCTCCCGGGAGGTTCTCGGTGACGGATGCTGGGTGTAGTTAAAATCTCAGCGGAGAAATTAAAACTCTGTTGAGTCTCTCCAAGACACCACGTGTGCGTGTCAGACAAAACAACAAACTCTGGGACCGACATGAAACAAAATAACGGCGCGTGTGCACATTTCACAGTTTTACTTTCAGAAATAAAGCTTGAAGTGAAAAACAAGCTAATGATTGATCGAGAAAGCCTGAAAAACAATCAGGAAATGCAAGTTGTCACATTGAAAAGTGAAAAATCTTTATTAGCGTTTTGTGTATCAGTTCCCATGATAAAATATTTTATTACAACATCACCTACATTTAATAAACTAGAATGGCTGGTTTTACAGCAACTAAACTTGTGTTTACGGTGATCTCTCTCACCGTTTACATTCATGTTATTAAAAAAAGACGTTCTGAATTTGGTTTATGCCACTTGAGTTAAACAGGCACAAAAATCCTTATTTTCTTCAAATGTGCAAATCTGACATCTAACTTTCACTTCTCAATCATCCATTTATCACTTTTAGCTAACTTCTGTAGATGTTTTCACTGTCAAACACCACAACAACAGCTAAATTTTTTTTTTTTTTTTATGATATTCAGGCAACCATGGATGCATTCAGCTCCAAGGACATGGCCATGAAGGCACAGAAGAAGATTCTCAGCAGCATGGCCACCAAAAGCTCTGTGCAAATGTTTATCGACGACACCAGCAGCGAGATCCTGGACGAACTGTACCGGGTCTCCAAAGAGTACACAGGAAACAAATCAGAGGCCCAGAAGGTCGTCAAAGACCTGGTCAAAATCGCCGTCAAGATCGGCGTGCTTTTCCGAAACAACCGTTTCAGCAATGAGGAACTACGAGTGGCCCAAGACTTCAAGAAAAAGCTCCACACGGGGGCCATGACGGCCATCAGCTTCTATGAGGTACACACTTCCACGCATTGCACACAGCTACAGGGATTGCAAAACTGGGCCATTTATCGTGAAACTGAATAGGTTTTGGTTGCAACACACCTTTCAGAGCTGAAATAGCTTTGGAAAGGTGAGAACTGTACAAACTGCAATAAATGACTTTGATCAGAATGAGAAAATAAGGGTATAATTAAAGCTGGTAGAAACTAATATAGCTTAAAATGTCATCTGCTCTTGCATGCCAGAATTAGAATCAAACTACCATGACTTACATTTTTTTTTTAATTTGTATTATTTTTCTTTAATTTGATACTTTAGGAGACTTTATGAATATATAAAACGAATGAGTAAAATAGAGCATTTGTTGCTTTCACCCGTTAATAGGAATTGGTCTTAGCCCCTAATTTACCATAAACAAAGACATTTTTGTGATTCTCTGACTGTTGACGCACAAACACACGTCTACACAATGATGTATTGCCTAGGAGTTAAGGTAATAATTCCAACTTCTTCACACAGGTGGACTTCACATTCGACAAGACCGTGATGTCAGAGATTTTGTCCGACTGCAGAGATCTGCTGCTAAAACTGGTCAACACCCACCTCACCCCCAAGTCTCACGGCCGCATCAACCACGTCTTCAACCATTACGGCGACCCTCAGCTCCTGACCAAGCTGTATGACCCCAACAGCAACTTCCGGCCCAACCTCACTAGGATCTGCAAAGGACTCAACAAACTGGTGGAGGACGGGACGATATGACACAAAAGCAGGATACGTGCCACAGACACTGGGAGACGCGTCAAAGACTGGAATGTTGGACCTTTCTGCTGAACTGCTGCCATCAATGAGGGAAACATGCGTGCTCCTCACTGATCAGAGGACATGTTGGAGAAGTAGTTTGCCAATTCTGTTATACAAGTGATGCATTCAATTCAAGTGTGCCACTTTGAGTAGTTATAATTGGAAATCAAACTTGAGAATGAACAGACTTGAACTCCATTTACTTCCAGTGTTCAACGGTCGAGACCTATAAATGTTTTACAGAACTACTGATAATGAGTTCAGCCTTCAGCCTTCATATTCAGCTGGTTGACTGTATGAACTGAAAAACATGGGAAAACACGGCTTTAGGTCAGTACTGCCATCTAGTGGTTTACAAGAGAAACTTCAGCAACAGGAAGTGTATTGACTGAAGTTTTAGGACAATGATCTACAAGCAGCAATAAAGATGGTGAACAGACAAAGGTTTATTTATTCTGACTATCATTCTGGACACTCACAACACATTAAGATGAATTAACGGCTCATACATGCTAAAGCCCTAGTCTGAGGTAAAAAAAAGGGTTTGTCATGTTTCAACAGTGTAAATGACTACAAAAGTAAATTACCACATAGAGTAGAAAATATGTAGCAGTGACTCCCTATACATTTTTATATCCAATAGTGCCTTAGTTGAATCTAAAACATTTATTTTGAAAATTATTTTATAAAAACAGAACATAAAAGACTAAAAATATACTGTCTTCTTTCGTTTCTCTTGGCTACATTACCTGTAAAGTGTATAGCAGTAACGGATCCACTTCTGGCTGTTTGAGAGGCTATTTTAATTTTTACTGTGAATTTTAAAAAAAAAGTGGCATAAAACTGTGTCAAATGATCAGACCAACATGTGACAAAAATTCACATTTCTGATCTTACATGCAGATTTCCTGAATGTGAGAAAATCCAAACCTTCTACTACCACATGGAAAAGTTTGGCTTTTCTTGGTGTATGTTTATGGTCAAATTTCCAATGTGTGTGTATAGTTGGACGAGAAAAACAAACATATTTGAGAAATACATTTAACTGTGTTTATAGGTATAATAGTCCCTGCAGGATTAGCAGAGGTTCGTTGGTTAAGTGTGAGATTCCCAGAAGAACATGGAAGCAGGTTCAAAAGTTGTGTCAGAAAAAGCGTCACGTCATAATTCAAAGATCTCGTCCTCCCTGTCCCTGAGCCGTTTGGTGAGTGTGGTGACGGTGAGGGGCACTGCTCCGTGCGCTGCGTTGACGCTCTGCGATCTGGTTAGCCGCCTCCATTCAGGGCTTCTGCTTGAACAGGCAGCTTCTAGGGCTGCAACTCTGCAAGGAAAGAAAAGAGACGTGACATTTTGAAGCTCTGAAAACGTATTCCCATCACCTTCCTGGCTTGATTAAATACATTTATGAATAATGCCAATGTAAAAGAAGTTTATAAAATGACATGTTTTAGCTCTCTGAAGAGTCGACTGGTCTAAAATTGAGGGAAAAGGCAAAAAAAAATAAACATTTAAAGTTGAACCCAAAGTCCTTTAGAGGACACGTAGAGTGAAAGGTTCAGGCTTAGAAAAAAAAATGGATTCTAGGAAGCAAAACAATAGAAATAAGAAGTGGCTTAAACATTTGTGCAATCCTACGCAAACAGGAAACGCAACCCTAAGGCAGAGACAAAGTACACAATGTTTTAGCACACAAAACATTACAAAAATAAAGATAAACAGTGTTGCCGCCTATTTTCTTTGAACAGATCAGGAGCTAACGTGGAAGCATCTAGTATTGAGTCAAAAGTTAAAGATTTATATTTTTAGAACAGGTCAAACCAAAAAGACAGCCCTAAACCAGTTTTTTTTTTTTTTTATATATGAAACACCAAATCACAGAAGAGAAATCTTTCCAGAATATTACTAACCCGTTTATCTATGAGAGTGGAAACATGTCAAGAACTGCGTTTTCAAACGAAACATCTTGACAAAATGAGGTTCCATATGAACCGCTGAAGCTGTCAGTACCTCTCCTCTGCATCCTGACATCTTCTCACTGCCGTCTGCTTGGTCTGGTTGATTCCTTCATCAAGTCTTCTCAGAAAATCCAGAGGTTTCAGGTCTGAAGGTCTTTTCCCATCATCGTCAGTCCTCTCACAGAGGTTCGTCCCGTTCTGAACCAGAACATCGTGGGAACTTTGTTCTTCACACTCCTCAGACAAATGAATCCCTTTCAGGTCTGACAGAACAGGGATCGACAGAGACTTCTTCAGGAAAATAGAGTCGTTGGTGTAAAGCCTATTTGCTCTCTTGATTTGTTCCATCTGGAAGACAGAAGAATGTTGTTGTTTTTTTAAACGAACAAATGTCAGAATCAAAAAATGATGTCATAACATAAAACCAATGAATAGATTTTACTTTAGTGTGGAAATAAAAGATCTTCCTTGTTAATACTTCAAATTGTTTTGTGTAAAGTAGGGAGTACAAATCTGGTTTATTATACTTACAGAGACTCCATACTTCAGGGCCAGACCTTGTAGCGTGTCTCCGGACTGAACCGTGTGTTCAACGTGTCTCTGGCGGACAGGAGACGCCGGCGACGATCGCACCAAGCTGCCGTACGACATGGCTCGGCTTCCGCGAAGAAGACCGCCTCTCCCGGATGGCAAAGCCGCTCGTTGTCCGGACATATCCGACAGTTAATTATGTGAAAAACATCAGTAACATGTACGCAATTTAACGTTGGAACTGGTTTGACGTCGTCCTAAACTAGCAAGCCCAGTTCACCTGCTAGCTAAGTATCGACTAATCCATCTTCTTGCCAAAGTGCCGAAATGGCACCGCCTGAACCTTATCAACAGTCGGGAATTGGGAAAAACTACTTAAAAACACCTTAAACATAGCTTAACTGTTAGTAAACAATCTAAAAACGTATCTAAAAACTTTAAATATGTTGTTTTTGTCAGTCAGCTGCAGTCTGTTGCCATGGCTGCCGCTGTGAATGACGGCCCTCATTGGGTGGGTTGTGTTCAAAGTAATTTGAATACTGAAATTTAAATGAAAACATAATATTTTTATTTTAATCAGAGTTTGTTTAGTATAAATTAAAATTTCATTGATTAAAATAGGCAGTTTTTCTCCCCTACACGATTTATTTACAAAAATATGTGATGTTATAAACATTTCACATCGATGCTTTAAGAGTACATGCAAACAAATCAATTTAAATGTAAAATAATATTTTAAAAATGTTTTGTTAGACTAGTTAACTTGACCATAAATAAATGAAATGAAAATCAAATGGTACGATGGGAAACTGCAACGTGGTTAGCTGGAAATCCCGGACAAAAAAATGTACATGTTTGTCCGTGAATGCAGCACTACCAACACTTCCGGGATAGCTTGACGTATAGAGGAGCTAGCCGTTCATCTGGTGCTTACCTTTGATTTACATCGATATAATTATGTCATTCAAAAGGGAAGGAAATGATGGGAGCCAACTTAATATTTTAAAGGTATTTAAAATGATATAATACATTGTATTCATAAAAGAATAGGCTTTCTTAAAGTTCATACGCTGTCGTTTTTTATTTGTTTTGTTAGCTTAGCTACTAGTAGCAAGTTTATGGCTATAATGTATGTACACAGAGTAAATGAAAACTGTTTGGTAAAGTATTTAATGTAAAATTTTTCATCTGCTATTAAATACTTACTGATGATTTGGGCTGTTGGTTTACAGAAACGGCGTGTATCTGACCTTTTGTCCAATTTTATTCCGGAAGATGAAGCTGCTCTTCTGAGTAATGGCAGGTGAATATAACTAAACCCTAGTAAGTGTCAGTTTTGTTGCGAAAGTAACTCACCTTTCTGCGTTCGCTCCACACAGGTACACGTGCCTTGTGTGTTCGTATCGCCCAGTGTTTGACACAGTTGACATGTTGACAGTCCACAGGCAAGGGAAGAAGCATTTAGAAGGTAATATCCTCCTTAAAAAGTAACTCTTAGTGTGGAAATTTGTTAAATTCCCCATTATAAAAGTGTCTTGGTGGTCATATTTAGATGTAGACAATACTAAACATAGTTGATGTACACTGTAGGCTCATTTCTCTCAGATAGTGTTTGCACATTTGGCCCCAAACAGATCTTCTGTGTTGTTGATGTAACAGGTGTGTCATATTAAGGCACTAATTAGACAGGAGGTGTGAGCATCATTCGCCTGTAATTCGTTGTTTTCCAACATTAATGCAACATAACAGAGTATTGGTAGAAAATGGAACATGCTGATGTAAATGTCACTCCATAATGGGTGAGACATGTAAATATGTCATATATGTTTTCTTATTTTTTAAATAAAGTTTTATTATGCATGTGCTTTTGGTGCCTGCTTTTAAATCCAGTGTTTTTTTTTTGTTTTGTGTTTTAGGTTTGAAAGCCTTTTATGGGAAAAAGTCAAAGTTCAAGAATGAAATTGCAAAAAGAAAACATGAAGATTATGTCAAAGCAGAGGACAAACAGGTTTGGAGCTTCAACTTGTTTTTTTTGTCGATAGATAGATAGATAGATAGATAGATAGATAGATAGATAGATAGATATTTGTTTTACAGAGATGACTAAATACTAAGTGTTATTGTGGTTAGATTTTTATTTTTGCTCAATTATAGTACTTTATTGACTTGTTTTGGAATGACAGTTGTAGAAAGGATGCATCTCCTGTACTCCTGTAAAGATATTATGTCGCTGCCTGTAACATGTTAAATATGGATATAAGAATAAGTCGTATTCTTGTGTGACATCCAGTACGTGTTTGTGGCTGCCACGTGACTCAGACAACCTGTAGACTCTGCAGCGTGAGTTGAAGCGGGTGTCTGCTGGTGGAAAACATGAGCAGAGCCGGCCGGAGGACACATGGAGCATTTAGCTGAGTTGGAGTCTGTCAGAGCTCAGTCTGAGAGAAAAGTCTCTTTTGTTGTGATTGCAGGAGCCCAACAGTTCTGCACCTTTACTGGCACAGACCCGGAAACTTACCCATCATGCTCTCCTGAAGACTGTTCCATACAACAGCTGCCACAGAAAAACCAGGTTGGTCATCATTTAAGGTTAAAATACTCATCTGTAGTTTAAAAAGGTAGTAAAGGTGTGAACATATATCTGTTTATTTATTTATTTGTTTTTGTTTTTTTCAGTACAAAGTTGAATAAAGGACAGTCGAGCACTGTTGGAAACACATTTCAGCACAATTTCCCATCTGCATGTTGGAAACCAGAAGTTTCTGACAGTGCATCCACAAGTGATTCTAGTGATTGTTTCACAGGTAAAATCTGTACAACAATATTTTATTTAAAATAACTGATGGTTCTGTTTCAACTGATGCTTTTTTTTTCATTTATGTAGAGTCTTGTTCATCCAAAGACAGAATTCAGAGTCAGTCTGAGTCGAGACAAACGGCAGAAGTCATAACGCCGCAGAGGCGAAGAGAGATGGAGCACTACCTCAAACTGAAAAGGTGAAAACTCTTTTCTTTTTTGTCACCAGTGCTAGATTGAATCTGCAGGCCACAGAAACTATGTTGTATAAACTCTTAGCTTAACAGTCCAAGCAATAAAATGAGTTTGTAGGAGTGAAGTCCTCTGCCTCAGGCTCCACACCCAGCTCCTCTCCAGCATCTTCACATGCGGCCCATTGAAACTATTCTGCTTCCTTGATTTGTTCTCTCACTCATTTATTTGTGTTTGCACCATTTCTGTACATTGTGATTTATAGGGTAACAAATATATGGGATGCACAAAAGACTTGACATTTTAAAACATCTGCGTCCAATCCTGACATAAACACCTAACGCCTATCAACAAATAAAGTAACAAATCCACTAAATCTTAACAAAGTTCTTCAATAAACGTATGCAATGTTTAGATAATAAATTCATAATTGTGAAAGTTTATCAAAATCTGTCAAACTGGCTCCTACAGAGTTGCCTTTGGTTTTCTCAGTTTTTAACTGCTTTGGTCTAAATACTGATGCTGAGGCTCAAACACTATGGCCTCATTCTACATTCTTTATGATTTTTCTTTTTTTCTTTTACAGCAATGGCTGGTTACAGGACGGGAACGGACAGTGGGTCAAAGACAACAACGTGGAGTTTGATTCGGATGAGGAGACGCCGCCTTCGTTTGGCCCTTCAGATGATTGCTAAAACACATTCTATGAGCAGACGAAGAAGAGATGTAGGAACTTTCCCTGCACAGATAAAAAGACACAAACCCTGCAGAAGAATATCTATTATAACAGAATTGTTCATTGTTCTGTACACGGCTGTAACAAACTTCCTGAGGGATAAACGAATGGCTAACGAACAGAAGCATTTATAAGTCACGGATGTGGCTAGATTGCTGTGGACAGAAACTATCATCTTAAAACAAGAATTGATCACTATAGCCATAAAAACTCTGCAAATTCACAGTTTAAATCAACTGCAGGAGTTTTGGGGAGTAGAAACTGAACCACAAAGGTATTATCCAGTCAAAAACTTAACTTATATGTTAGTTTGGAAGTGAATTGTACAATTTTTTTAGTTTCCTTGGACTTCATTGAACAGGGTCAAGTCCAGTGGTTAATGGTCAGTGAACGCAGCATCAGAGAATTGTGGATTCTTCTAATTCAATATTTAACTTTTTGACTATTTTTGTTTTGATACACATGAATAAAAAATGTTTTGTTAATCAGTGTTTTTTCAAGTCTTATTTCTCAGTTTTTAACTTGACATGAACTCCAAACATTCTGCTGAACAAATATCCCAAAACAGTTTCAGAACATAAACAAAGTGGCTCTTAATCTTGTATACCGACTTCATGATGTGCAAGAAGGAACTGGTAAATGGATGTACTCCTCTGTAGACCCCATGGGGCTGAATGTCTGCCAGGGTTGATAGCAGTAAAGCCATGATGCAGCCACGTCTGTCTGATCACCTGTTTAGGAAATGAATCAAGTCACTTTAGTTTAGGAGTACCGGTAAGTCCACAAACGATATCAAATATATATTTATATAGTTCTTCAACTGTGCATTTGTAGAAATCAACTCTGCACTGCCCTCTGCATGAAACACGAGGTACTTCACTGGAGCTACTGGGGTGAGATTGGAGGTTTTGTCATTTGATGTATTTGGTTGAACGAATCATCATAAAACTCAGTCAGAAATCCTTATAGATATGCTTACATTTTTCTCATGCATTGTAATGACCACTGGAGGTACATTTTGTATCTGATAACAACACGAGAAGCCCCCAAAAGCCTAGCTGCATAATGTATTTGAATGTAGGGAGTCAGCATCACGAGGAAGGAATAGTTCTATATTTTATGAATATTTAGCAAAAGGGACTGTATTTGTCTCAGCAAAAATGTATTGTGCTCTACAGTGACAAATCAGAGGGAAAGAAAACTCTCCAGCCTATAGATAAACTGTTAGCAGGCATCAAATGTAAGGCTTTTTTGTTTAATTTAAAAAAAAAAGATAGAAGAAAACATTTGTCTTGGTTTTTTTTTGTTTTGTTTTTTAAATTCAGGGATACATGAAAAAACAAATAGTCAAAGGAACCTGAGCAATGCTTTTAAACTTCTGAGAGGTTTGCAGCTGCTTCTGTTCATAAATCTGCTGATGCTCAACACTCAAACTTAGTTCTTATATTTGGAACAAGGTAACCCAAGCTCTGAGCTCAGTTATGTTCTGGATTGAGGGCGGGGTGGGTGGGGTATAAAAATAACCCAGGAGTTTGGGGGAGTCACTGGATCAGCACAGACTTTAAAGGATTAAATTGATGTGATTCTTCTCGCGTCACCTTAAAGTGCTCAGACCTCACCAAGAAATATCTGATATCTGTTATTAGCAGTTGTCATAGTTTATTGTAAAAATATGTATCTAAAAAGTTAGAAACAACATTCATGGGTGCAGGATTCTGTTGGTGAAATAAAACCGAACTTTCCAAACATTTAAAAAAATAGTTGAATCAGTTGTTTTTATTTGGAATATTTACAGATTTTACCCTCTCCACATATAATTTAGCACCACAATAACAAAAAGAAAAGGTTCACGAATGAAAAGAATTGTGATGATGTCGGTGATCAACAGACTAAACCACAAAAAAAAGACACTTTGCATTTTTTCTAACATGATTTTATGATGAGATCAGTTGTTAACAAAGCTCTCTGCAGAAAATGAAATGAAATGGATAAACACGGTTGACTTGGGAAGAATGTTCTGCTTCCCCACAAGAAAGCTGGGACACTGGCAGGTTTCCAGAGGCCGAACTGGTTGAACTTTTAATTTCTTTTTTTTTTTTCCTTTCATCTCAGCCTCTGTTGGCGAACTGCAGAAGAGAGAAAGTATGTTAGATCATTTGTGTTAAACTAACTCACTAATTACTGTCACACTCAAATGAAGAGGTTTGAGTCTGCTGAGAAATTTGAATCATTCCAGCCGTAATAAACTTTGTCTACTACTATGTTCCAGCATTTGTTGTGCCTTGATACACCAGTGGTTATAAACTGACACTTTAAGCTTAATTGAGTCCAATTAAGTATTTTAAATATTCAAAATTTCCCATTTTAGACATTTTTCAACCATTGAATCTTGGATTGAATTCAGGTTGTTTTCTGTTTTTTTTTTGTTTTTTTTATAAACGGCAAATTCACTTCCCTTTCATTGTTTCGACCCCCTTTTTTAGTCACATGTGCAGTCAGTTTGCATTTAAACTGTTGCTGAACAGCACCAGGGTTCATTTGCAAGTAACCCTAATTTTTTAGGGTTAGATTGCTTGGTCCACTCCAGTATTCAGGTGAGCTTTTTGTTTTGCACATGTCAAACAAGTGGACTATTTAAGAAACAAACTTGGGTATGGGCCAAATAGCTCAGTGTAAAAGTGCACCAATAAGTTAGACTTAAAGAGCCTTTCTCAAAGAGAAATTAACCCGAGCTCTTCTTACTCATGTCATTGTTTCGTGTGATGGCCATGGCGGCTCGGGCGCGCGGCCCCTGCTGGGTGAAGTGGTAGCCAAACTTGAGGATGCTGGAGTTGTTCTCCAACATGGAGGCGATCTCCATCTCAACTGAATCTCCCAGTTTCTGCCTCTAAAGCAGAGAGCAAGAGGTTAAAGTACAGTTAAAGGATAAAGGAAAACTCTGCTAATCAACAAAATATTTAATTCCATTTCTATGCTGATGACACCCAGTTTTTTCTGATTGAAACTCTGACTTTTGTGCTTTGCTTTTACAGTTTAATATGAAATCAAAACATTCCTTTAGACTCGTTCTTCATCAAAATTTGTTATCACACATTAAAACACATTTTTGATTATTGCCATTATATCTAAAACCCCTAGTCTAGTCCCCTAGTAAATCGAATGAGTTGATTACTAACACTAGTTTTAACACTGTAATATAATACATAATTTGTTCAAAAGTCTTGTGTAGGTTCAGAATTCTTCGGTCAGCTTTAACCCTTGTGCTATCTTAGATGACCCCACCCTTACATTGACGTGTTCTCCCTACCAAGACAAAGGTGGATAAAGGTGGAAAGATTTCATGTAATCCATGGACACCAGTGTAGATCACAAATCATTGAAGAAAAAAGTTTCAGTGCACTGTCTAGTGGGTCTAGATGACCCAACTCTCAACGTTAAAGTGCCTAGGATAGCACAAGGAGAAGTTTAGTCTTCAAGTCTCACTTTTAATATTTAATTAGTTAATTCATTTTTTGTTTGTTTACTTTTGGCAGAAACAATTAACAGCGGCTAAAAAATTTAAAGGAAAAACATTAAATAAAAGAAGATATGGGTTCTCCAGGGTTAAAATTCTTTGATTTTTATTAATTAAACGTCACTAGTTTGGGTTGATTTTTCTCATTATTTTGCTGTGTAAATTATTTGTTTGAAAAGTCTTTGATAAATAAAAGTGTAGGACCTGGTTGTCAATCTTGAGCTCCATCAGGGTGGCGTTGCTGCCCATCGCTTTGATAATGGCCATCATCCCCTCTGAAGTGATGAAGTTGGACTCGATGTTAAGACTTTGTAAGAAGGTGTTTTCCTCCAGCATCTCAGCACAGGCCTGGGAACACACAAACACACCCACAAAGGGCAAAGCATAGCATGCAAACAAGTTCTTCTGATTGTTTATTTCACGTTCTCCAAAGATCATTGGTGTACTCACACGGGCCACGGGGTCGTTGCTACGGGTGGCAGCGATGCTGAGAAACTCCACGTGAGAGTTGCCCTTCATTGCTTCAAAGATCTCTATGAGTGTTGGGATGGGAATGTCCTGCAGGAGTCACAAACACGTCATGTGTTTCTGAGTCACATCCTTCCTTAGAATCTGTAATCTGTGACTGGACTGACCTTGATGTTGTTGAGGTTGACCTCTGTCAGGCTGCTGTCATTGTTGTTGATCCGCTCCAGGGTCTCCTCCACGTTGGTGGGGTTGGGAGGTTCCTCTGGGTAAATTTTGAATGGATCTGGTTTCACAACGCCTGAATGTGACAGAAGAGCGCAGATGAGACCTCAAAAAATGCGTTTCTCCTTCTGAATGAAGCAGATTTCAGAACTGGCACACGTACTGTTGATGCCCTCTGTGTTAGCGATGGTGCCCGTGGTGCCCAGAGCGTCGTAGTACTGCTTGTTGCTCATTAGCGTGTACATTCCAAGGATGGCTGCAAGCGCAGGAAAAAATATTTTTTTCAGATAGCCAAAATCTTTGCAATATTTGATGCATTTTGTGACCTTCTATCTATGCTTTTACTGCCTTCCTAGTCAATTTCTTCAGAACCTTTAGCTAAAAACTGCTAATCGTGATTAAAAGAACACTGGGAACGCTTTGGAAATAGATCAGAAGATGATCTGGGCAGGTTTCAATGTGTCTCTTTAAATGTGGACCTTTGTGTCAGAGCTCAGCAGGGAATTTCACATGAGAAGAAACATGACATGCAGCAACTTAGTAAAAAGAAAACTAATTTTTCCAGAGCTTAAACAAAAGTCAATTACAACAGATTTCTTCTATTGCAACAGCTGTTACAGATTGTGGTCAGTAGGGGGCAGAGCTGCTGTTTTTTTTTTTTTTTTTTTGCGTCTTTTCATAAAGTGCCAGGTCCAAATTGTGCCACAAGCCAACTGCTGTGACAGCACCCACCTCCCTTCCTCTGTGCTCCCCACCCACCAGCCCCCCTGACGCAGTGATGGGAATCATGGGAAGGCCCATGAGGGGAATGAGGGTCTGCAGGGACAGCTGGGAGTTTGGGGTGGGTGGTTGTTATGGGTCACTAACACACATACGTCATCTGTTTTGGCCCAGATTTATAGCACACATTTAGAAAAAAAGGCTGAATTTGACCACTAGAAAGGGAAATCTTGCTAACTTTTTTACTCCGTTTATCAGAGAAGCTTTTACAGTGAGTGACTGAATTAACAGAGGCTTAATCCTCATGTGGATCCTGACCAAAGTTAAAACTGTGATCGCTCTGTCAGGCTGCTGCAGCCGGACAAACACGCCTCCATGCTCGGCCTTCCTGGACGTCTGGCTGCCTTTGTGGAGCAGCTGCACTTCCACTCCCTTCAATAGATAATTACAAGAAAAACTCCCTCTTGACAGCCGTATTACATCAAAATAACTTTGCCAAGCCTTCTCCCAAATCACTGAATCATTATTTAGGAACATCTATCATAATCTGTGTGTTAAAACTTCCAACATCCCACTTTTTAGTCTAAACCTCACAGCTTCAGGAAACTTGGAAAACCGTCTTTATCTGTGATCGCAGTAGCTTCCCACTTGTCTGGTTCAAACCGATACGGTATCTCAGCCCCCACCACAGCACCGCATCCACTCCACCCTCGCTGTCTGCTGTGGCTCGGGGCCAGCCTTGTTTATTTTTGAGCTGCTGAGCATCAGGGAATTGGACCTCAGAGCGCGTTCGGCCGTGCCTGTTCGCTCGGGACTGCTGCACTGGTTCAGTGTTGAGGGATACAATCTGAGCGGTGGACAGACAATGAGTCTGGGATGATGGAGCTATGTGGGTCAGAGCCATTGTAATGAAAACACTGAGGCCGCCTGGTGTCTTTAAGGGGCCAATTAGCAGCTGCTGGTGGGAAAATCCATAAGAGCGTCGGACATGTTAAAGAAACACAGGCTCAAATCCAGAAAACCTCAAACCTTTTGAGTTTATTTGCCTTATTTCTGTGAGAAGGACTGACATTATTTATTATTGAGCAGGATTTTTGCATAAAAGTAACACTAAATCTATTTTTTAGGTTCTAACCGCAACATTTTATAAAATAAATATAAGTATTTAAGGAAAACATACACATATACAGTTGTGAGAGCTCACCATTAGTTTGAAAAGATTTTTATTTGCACAACAATTAGATTCTTTTGCCTGTCAGATGGACACATTTACATAAAAAACACCTGAAAACTTTGGCCAAACACTAATTTAATTCAATTTTAACAGTTGTATTTACCAAAAAAGTTTAAAACTATATTTATGAAAGTTCACCTTATGTCAGAATGTATCTCCTGACCTAATCTGTTTTATGGAAGGGCTAAATTATTCTTCACACCAACCTGCAATGTCGCACATCTCTGCATCAGTGGCGTTTTTCAGAGCCTCCTCCAGCTCGGGCTCCAAAATCACCTGCTCATGTTGGGACATCTCAGATTTTTTCTTTGGGACAAACTGTTTTCCTGTAAAGAAAGGAACAGAACACGTGAAGGAACGGCCAAAACTGGCACCAAGACCTGAGACTTAACACAGCCAGAATCAAGAAAACCCAACAAAAGAGAAGGGCAGAACAAAAGGAGGCCTATTAAGAGGATCGATTCATTTCTGTACTCTGTTTCAGCTATAGTTGTGTTTATACAGAAAAATATTTGCTCAGATCAGTTTTTTTTTACTTTTGGATGTTTGGTACTTTTTTTCTGTACATTTCTCATGTTGAAATCTATGTATTGGTCTATTTTATTTTCATTTATTCATTATCACCCATTCACACACTGGTGGCGGCTCCGCTGCTGAACACTGGCGCCAACCTTCCACCAGAGGCAAGGTGGGCTTCAGCGTCTTGACACATGGGCAGGCAAGACTGGAATCGAACTTGTAATCTTCGGATCAGAGGTCGACCGCCCTACCACTGCACCACAGCCACATTGGGCTGTAGTCCTTGACCTTAAGGTCATTGAGCTGCAGAAACCCCAAACAGAGCGTAATCTAGAGACTTGGGCAGATGAGCGGTGCTTCTGTGCTCTGAGGCATTTAAAAAATCCAGCAATTCATGTTTTATGTTCTCCAAATGAAGTCACGGTGTGAAGCTTTGCACATTTTCAGCTCTGCTCCACCTTTCTTTTCCCCGGTGAAGGGCACCAGGTCCTCCCTGTCAGGGAACTCCATGGCTTGCTTTTCCAGGTGCTGCAGCAGGGCCTCGCGGTCAAACGGCCCCGTCGGTCCCTTCTTGGTCTGGTCTCGCTGCCGAAAGCCAGCTGGCAGCATTGCATTCTGGGAAAACACAGTACTTTTAACTTGATGAGTCAGAAATGTCAGTGCATGCTTGAAGAAGCCATTGACTGTATTTCACCATGGAGATGTGAACAAGATCCTTATTTTTTTATAACGTTTTTCTGCATTCAAGACTCAAGAAAGTAAAAAATTCAATAGATTTAATAGGAAAGTTAAAACTGGGCATATATGCAAAATCTATATATAAAAAAAAGTAATTTGCAGTAAACATTCTGTAAAAAAAAAACTGTCATTTTACAGTTGTACCTTATGTTCTACTTGTCAGATTCCATCAATGTGCTAAGATTGTCCTACATTTTAGAGAAACACAATTATTTTACAGAATGTTTACTAAGTTATTGTTGTTAATTACCTGACGTGGATGCCCACATTAGTACAGGAGGGGCCATAGTTTTGAAGATAATAAACACTCCCCTGTGAGATTAAAATTTTTAATCTAATCTCACTTGTAGCTGCTTTAACCCTTGTCCTATCCTAGGCACTTTAACAGTGGGAGTTGGGTCATCTAGACCCACTAGACAGTGCTCTGAACCTCACTGGTGTCCATGGATTTCATGAAATCTTTCCACCTTTATCCACCTTTGTCATGGTAGGGAGAACACGTCAATGCAAGGGTGGGGTCATCTAAGATAACACAAGGGCTAAGTAAACAAACAAACAACTGACATAGATTTATATAATAGAAATTATTGTTTAAAGATTAAAATAATTCTATCAATTTTTTGGACATGTTTGATTTCTACAATTACAGATAACGTATATTAACATTTATTTTTCTCAATTGTCCCCCAGCGCTCCTCATATCCCCCTTTTAGGTAGAATCAGATTAAAGGCAAAACCCTCCATTCTGACAAGAACATCAGACTTCTGATTTTTCTAATTTATAATCTCAATTAGACTGGATAAACACATGCAACAACCTCTTTGTTTTGCTTTATTTTATTATATTTACTGCTTTTTAATGTATCGATTTGGTACATTTAATATAAAATTATTGGATTTTTAGTGATTTTTTTGTCTGTGAATTTCGGGTTACAGTCTGTTGGCTAACATGTAAGAAATAAATAACTTGAAAGCGACAAAGCTTGAGGGCTTTGTCAAAAAAACAAAAGTCTTAAAAAAACACTGAAATAGCAAATTGATTTTCAGAATAATGTGCAAAGAGTACATTTTTTACCTTAAATATTAGCTTTAAAGGTCTTCCAAAAATATTTTCTTTCACTAGAAGACGTACAATTGAATCATCGCCTTAAACTTTAATTTGAATAGATTTATTTATCTTGTTTTCCCTTTGCCCCCCAAAAAAAACACTTTTTCTGTGATTTTTGGAAAAATCTGTTAAATAGCATGTTTTTATTATTATTAATATTTAAAGTAATTTTATTGTTTATTTTAATAATAAATGTGAATTCATGTTGTTAGATAATTCCTTGGAATAATGTGGAGTTTAATTATTTGCATGTTTTATTTTGTAAAACTAACGTGAAATAAAAGGTAAAATTACATTTTTTATTAAAAAAAAGTTCAGAAACTTCTTTCAGCAGCAGGTAAAAGGAAGTTTTTAGTGTTTGAAAGAGAAGCATCAATCCCCACTTTTCCTGAAGTCCTTCCTGCTGATAGCAAATTATTGATTTGTTTTAATCTGACAGACACATTGAAGATAAACCAAAGATTGCTGCTGGCCACGTTCCTTCAAAGAATACAGAGTGTTTGTTGTTAGCTATGTGTTAGCCTCTGCCTGCAGCAACAACAATCAGAAAAATATCCATTTCAATAAAAATCAATACTTCACAAAATTGT
Source organism: Oryzias sinensis (assembly GCA_037389245.1). Classification (NCBI taxonomy): domain Eukaryota; kingdom Metazoa; phylum Chordata; class Actinopteri; order Beloniformes; family Adrianichthyidae; genus Oryzias; species Oryzias sinensis. The sequence continues at coordinate 7,030,317 of CM074491.1, forward strand.
ATATTTCTGTTTCAATTTATGCTGCCGCTGAGAAGCGGAGCGGTTCCATCGCCACCTCGGCGCGCGTGAACCTGGACCACATCAATACCTCAGGATCCATCTCCTGCAGCTCATACTCCAGCTTGTCCAGCTCTTCGGCGGTGAGGCCCTTGAGGATGGCATCCTCATCGATGTCCCTGGGGTCTGACATGGCGCCGGCTCACACACTCATGCACTCCTGCAGAAGAAAAGGAAGCGCCATCAAGAAAAAAAACAAGAGGGAGGACGTTTTCAAACACTTCGATTATCCTTTTTCAACCGTCATAGACAGTGACAAATGCTGAAAGGGACTAAAAATATTTGACAAAAATCCGTCACAGTTTCTGATGATCATTGTTACATTTTTTCTCTGACTCCAGAAGCTTTTCTGCCCTACAGCTCCCTGTAGAGAAGTCTGTCCTTGAGCTTCAGAGATTATCAGCTGTCAGCTCCAATATGCATTTCAGCGTCTGATGTCAATAATAATGGCTGCATTTCTAATAATAAACCTCTAACACTGAGCAGAGCCAAATTTATTCAGGATTCACCAAAGGTGATGAAACCCACGCTGAGGTCCAGCTGTATCACAGGTGACACGGCCGAGCCAGGCAGACAAGAGCAAAAAAATGAAAGAGAGAGAGAGAGAGGCCTTTGTAACTTTAGACCATTTAACCGCCATGCGGCGGCTAAGAATAGACAAATGTAGCGAGGAGGAGGAAGAGGCGGCCGCTATTTATCACGGAAAGACACCCGTTCACACAGCAGAGGACCCACCCGACACATATCTGCAGACAAGAAACACACAAAACTGGTCACTCCAAAGAGCAGAGAGCTCCTGTCGCACAGCAAACCAACAAACCAACACAACACCTAATAACATTTACCACAGGGTGTGACAAGACACGGGGTCCAGGGTTTCTCACAAGAAAGATTTAATTTACATTTAGAAGCAAAGCTTTGTTTTATAGCAGAAGACAATTTGTAGCAAGTCAAAGATCCAGCAATAAAAAGATGTTTGTTTGTAGCTCAAGGCTGATTTAAGAAAAGTCCTGATTTGTGAATATTTACCTTATTTTTTGGAATTATTTCTGTCAGTTCATCATTTACGCTTGTAAAAAAGAATAAATATCCTTTTGAATAGACTTTATGAACAAAGGAGGAACAAATCTAAGGCAGGCAGGATGGCACAAATGTTTTACTTGATTTTAGAAGCAATTCGGAAAGTTGTTTTTCCTGTTATTAAAACCAAGAACCAACCAATCCATAACAGTACGTAGGGGTGCAGACTTCCAAAAAAATCGCACCTGATTAGTGAGAGTGGTTGACCAACTTAGACCAATCACTGCTTACTATCGCTGTCTGGCTCAGACATGGCGGCGTTTGTATCTTGAAAAAAGATGAATGAATTGACTTGTTGGAGCCGGAAGCAATGTCTTTTCTATGGGTGACATCACACTCACACTGGATGCTGTTAACTGCTCATTTTATTTCCCTCGTGGTGACTAATTTTTATTTTATGACTATTTTGAAATGTTTTTTTTTTTTATATATAGCTAAAAACGTTCATAAAGTTTTGTTTTTCCAAAGCCCTCTGTTGTTGAAATCCTGTTAGAACAAGACCTGCATGATGCTGCCTCCACCGTGCCTGACTGTAGAAATATACTGCATGTAGAGGTTAAAGCTTAAGCAGTGAGGAACAAACTGTTGTTTTATTGGACTTCATAGAACTGATACAGGAACACTGGTTCTCCAGTCAAATGCCAGAGTTTTGTCCATCCATCCATCCATCCATCCATCCATACATTCACTAACATTCACACTTAGGGACAGTTTAGGTTCTCCAATCAACCTGAATGAATCATGTTTTTGGACTGTGGGAGGAAGCCAGAGTGCTGGGAGAAAACCTGCGAATGCACGAGGAGAACTCCACACAAAAAGGTCCCAGCTGGGATTCAAACCAGGGCCTTCTCACTGTGAGGCTAGTGTGCTTACCACTAACCATTCATTGTTTTTTCAATTGCAAATACCATTACCTTTTTTTTTCATTGGGGTAAATTTTGTACATTAGCATCTTTAAGATTTTTGTTTGAATCAACAAACCACTGCAAGCCGAGGGGTCAGCTAAACTAAAGTAAAGTTCCATGTTCAAAATGCTTGCAGGACAATGTTATTCCTCCTTCTTCATAATATCCAATCAGATAACACATGAACAGGAAACGCAAAGAGGTCCACTGTCTTCCCTCCAGAACCAAAATGCCTTTTATTGAATAAATTCCACAAGACTCCAACCAAACCCCGATCTCATAACAGAACTAAGCCTTTTAATTTTCTCTGAGCGGATGTTGCAGATACGAGTTGTCTTTCTTCTTTGCCTTTAGGGACCACCACAGTAAATCCTCTGTTCCCACCTGTGGGTCAACACCAGCATTGATGGCAGTCATTATTATGCCGCTCTGCAACAGGTTTCTTTCAGAATTCACAGTTTGGTTTTAGGTCAGATGGTTTTCCTAACACAAACTTCTACATTTCTCCAGGCTGGGACTTAAAAGTACCGGATTGTGCCCCATTGGTATAGTTAAAATATGCTTTATTAGTTAATTAAATTTAATTTCAATGTTAACTTTGAGGAATTGGTCTGACCACTATCCAGACTGAAACATCCACAGATCTTGTCTATAAGCAGGATGTTTTGTCTGCATTGATCTTCTATCTTTGGTCTTGTGGGGCTCTAATGTGTTAAGCTAAAGACACAAACACTGGATCACACAGCTAAGTGACGAGGATGAAGGTAACTAAAAATTAACCAGGGGATTATTCAATTTAGGATAAAAGAGTCTTTACCACACAGAAGCTAGCAAGTCCATTGAGTCGTTACAATTACAATTTATGCTTGAAAGACAGCCCAAACATATATTTCTTACTTTTATCTCTTTATAACAGTAAATGTCCCTTTTTTACTTTAAGAAAAATGGCATTTTTGATCAACTCCTGCCCTAAACCATAAATGATAATTTCCATACTTTCATTTTCTTGTACTCTGACAGGCAGAGGTTCAACAAAGTTTCCCCAAATCCACAACCACATGAATTTATTAATTTTATTGTCACAAAAATCTAAAATATCAAGATTTTTGAAAATGTTTTTGGATCTATAATTTAGTGTAATGTTTGGCAGAAACCACATTTTCATGTAGAGGTTTTGGAGCATTGTTAGACATGGTGCACTTAAATACAGATCCATTAAACTCTGCTGTGTGTTAATGAACTGTCCTCACTAAAGGAGTCGTGCAGCAAAACAAACTGGAAGTGGAGCCATTTTTTACCATCTCATTGAGTGACATTCAAGCTGGTAAAGGTCAACGAAAACCAAATATAGGTTGATGCTACCTTTGTGTGATTTTCTAGTTTTTTTCAGTTTAGTTTTTTTGTTTATCTGTTGGCACTCTGGGTAACAACCATACAGAAAAAAAACTCTCCTCTCCCATTCTTTCACGTGACTTACTTCTCTATTCAAACTCTATTATCTCCCCTCCCAGAACCCATCAGAACAGGATCTTTGTTCAATCACTTTTAATCTCCAGCTCCATCTCTTGATCAGAATTCTATTGTTCTCTCTGTCTCTGAGCTTCAACCTTCATCCAGAGTTCTGCTCCTGTTGCACCACCAGCATCAGGACTCTGGAGTCATCCACCTGGGTTTTACAGTCATTCCTGAGCTTCGGTTTCCTTTTTTTTCCCTGAGGAAAATCACAACTAAAACTCTGACAATACTTCCAAAGCAAATGTCTTAAAAAGTAATCAAATAAACACAAAGACAAAATGATTTTATGATCTTTGATACACCTACCAACTCAAAGTGAAACCTTGGCCCGTTTGGATGAACTTAAAGCTATTTATGATGATTTTAAGACCAATCAGATGAAAGTGAATAATTTCCCACAGCACACAAATGCACCGCGACACACTGGTTAAAAAAAAAAAAGCTGTCTACTCATCACTCAGAGTCCAGGATTTCCCCTCTTATTGATGGTTTCCCAAAGAAAATGCCACAATGTTCTGCTTTGAATTGATTTATTTAAAATATTACCTTTATCTGCCCCTGTTCAAATGAACATCATCTGTTTGCATTCTCTTTTTGTTCAAATTTGATTCCAATTTCCTAAAGAAACTTTCAAGAAAAAGAAAACTTTTAAAAATATGTTATTTTTTTTAGAAAACCTTATACTTATATTTGATTTACTTCAGTGTAAACTTTTGCTGCAATTCTTGCTCAATCTGTAGCACCAAGAACAAGATTTTGAATCTTAATTTTTTATTTTATTTTTTTAACAAAATTTAAGAACAGATCTCTATTAATTCACACAGCATCTAAGGAATTTACTAGAAAACTATATATCTAATTGTCATAATGCTACAATGCTTTTTATTTCTACATTTGATCTACTTGGATCAAAATTTATGTATGAATAATTCTTGTGAACTGACTGATGACTGTCCCCCTTGGAAACGAGATGACACATCTCAAGGGGCTTCTCCTACAAACTAATAAATGGGAAAGTTTAAAGACTAATTCAGTAAAAACTGAGATGTAGTCTTCCTCTCTCATCAAAAATCTTCATCAGAGCTGAAAAGAGATACGATTAAATATCTCAAGTTTTTATCACATCCGCAAAACGATTTTAAAAGCTAATGCATCTTTTCAAGAAGAAAAAAGTGCACTAGTTTTTATTAAAGCTCATAATAAAATCGCATAAACAGATTCTTATTTCACTCAGTGGCATGAAGCTCTTGTGCATGAAAGCAACTACTTTCTGTTTTACAAGCTGAAGACCATTAAAAGCGGTTTGGATTTCACCTAGACAAAGGTTATTTGCTAATAAATGGCACAAGATTTACAGGCTGCTCCTGTGTCCTGCCTGCAGTTTGCAATGCACCTCTGAAAATGTGGACGTTTGGGTTTGCTCTGTGGTTTCTGTCCTCCAGCCTCGAGTTTGTCTTTGTGCTCCAGCTGCAGAATAAGAGGGGGATTTTTAATGAGCTCCTCATCCTCGACTCCGAAAACTTCTCACCATCTGAGGGTCATTCTCTCCACGTCTTGTTGCCCAAGTGTAACATTCCAAATCAGCCCTCAGCTTAATTTTAGCTTCACAAGTCAGCTACTTTCAGCTCTGTCGATTTCTGCCCTGCCTGGTGGCTACTTGAGACGGTGTCACAGACGCAAATTCAGTTCCTTAGCTAACTTAGCGAGGACATTTTATTTGATTGATTTCTGTTCGTTTATTCAATTCATTTCAATTCAATTTTATTTATATAGCCCAATATTACAACACACAAGTCATCTCAATGGGCTTCATACTGGTAATTGTGTAGTAAACATACAATCATAAGGGTCATGAAGTCATAGAATTTAATAGGTAAATTCTAAACTAAACTAACTAAACAGACTAAACTAAACTGGGCATCCCTGCCCTTAGACCCTCCGTCCTTTAAATTCCCACAACTTCTCATAGAGTATTAAACAATGCGGACAATCAGGCCATTTCCTGATAATCAGATTTCATTTAGACTGAACAGCATGAGCAAAAAAAGGATAGGCTTTTCTCTAAAGTCTGCAGCTTCCAGACCCAGTTCCCCAAATCCTGTGTGACAAACGAAGCACACAGTGATGAGCAGCTATTGAATGGATTAACCTCCCCACATACCACACTGATGAGCTTCTGCAGAAGTTTCTGCTAAACAGCTTCATCTGCAGAATGGACAATTCTTTTCCCCCTCAGATACAACGGAAACTCAATTTTTGGTTTAGTCCTAAAAACTCCTTAAAAAAAACTTAGTTTCATTTGAATTTCACCAAAATGATAAAAAGGATTAACATGCTGGTGCAGTCCCCTAAAGCTGAGAGAACCAGTGAGCAGCCTACCTTCACAGACGCTCAGTGCTGAAGCAAAAAGGAGGCTGCAGCTCCAGCAAGTCTGTTCTCTTTTTTCTCTGCCCCCCCCCCCTCCCTCGTGGTTCAGGCTTCAGCCCTGCTATCCTGAGACAGGGTCGCTCGCTGCACTTTGACAAGTCAGCATTTTATTTTATGGTTGCATGACAGAGGAGGGGAGGTGAACAGGGTGTCACGGAGAAGGGGAGCCGTGACAGAGGAGAGCCAGACTCCTCAGACTTTCAGTTATCCCTGACTGAAGGGAGGAAGAGGGACATCTAGTGGTTGAAATCTGTCAGTACACTTAAATGTAATCTTTTCTCAACTCAATTTGTTTTTCATCATTGTTCTAATTCATTTAAGTTACAGTTTTTTTGACTTTTTTTTACAAGAGTTTTGTGATAAAATTCAACCGGAAAGCTTCTTTTACTTGGAATTTGTTTCATTTCCAAGCAAAGAAAATAATAAAATGAAACTACTGCAAAATCATTAAAACAGTGAGGGCTTGGTTGCTCATGCTGAAATATAAATATAAAACTGTCTGTGTGCCACACCTTTCATTAAAAACAGCATGTTAGGACGTCTGCAGCACTACTGGAGCATGAAATTGTCTGCAAGAAAGAAAAAAAAGAAAAACTTCTGAGATATTGATCAGGATTAGCAATGCTGGGAAAATGTAATCATCTCCTTTAGAGAATGGCCATTCAACTGTGATTTAATTATTATTATTTTGGGTAAAGTTAAATCCAGACACATTAGGATGCAGAGATAAACGTTTTGCTTCCAAGACTAAACTAAAAGAGGAAAACCTTGTTTTTATGCCATGCAGCGTCCATGTTTTCAGGTGCGAATCTTACTAAAATTAATAGAATTCAGGCTTTTTCCTTTCATCTCTGGTGAGCAGGTCGGGTCAAGAAGTTAAGTTGATTATTATTCTTTTATCAAACCCAACTTCTTTGGAATTGCTTGCTGGATCTGATGCTGAGAAAACACTTTACTCTGTTAGCATTAGCAAAAAATAAAGGTGACTTTTTCACCAAATCATAAAATCCTAGTATATCAGTGGCAAAAAGTGTGATCTTCCCTTTGATTCCCAATCCAAACTCTGGAAAACATATTGAATTTTCTGCCTCCTTTATGTTTTTTACAGTTAAATCTACACTAAAGCAAAATGTCATTATAATCTCTGCCTTAATTATCATCTACTCACTTTTTCTACTTTTAGCAGTCATTTACTCTGTTTGTTTCTGTTGAATTTTAAATTGTGTTGGTCATTTTCCCATTTCATGGTTTGTTTTCTGTTTTCTGTCACGGTTTGGTGTGCGTGAAGAACCCAAACACAGGAGATCAGAGGCAGGATGCTGCATGCCAGAGGGGAAAAAAAAAACATTTTCAAAGAAGCTAAGATAAGGAAATACCAAAAAAGAGGAAAAAAACAAACAAACATGAGGATGGAAACGAAGATCTGAGAGACAACTAATCAGATCAGATGTTACACTCTTTGGTAGTGATAGTTGAAATGAAACCTGGAATTTCTTAGAGAATTACCTGCAAAATAAAATAAATAAAAATTATTTATTTAATGTATTTTTGATCTGTTCCATTAATGTGATACCTGCTCCAGCTGTCTTCAGCTGTGGTCAGTAAGTTCACTCTGTCAGCTGACAGCTCTTTTGTCCAATGTCCTCATTCTGTTTGGCGCAACAGTCGTTGGATCTGCGAATGTTCATATGTACAGATTTTTAAACAAATGTTTTAAAAGTGTGAATTTTCTGATTTTGTGAAAGAAGACCATTTAAAAAAAATGTTCCTGTGATCTAAAAAAAATCTGTATCTTACAACAATAAATACACATTTTTGCTGCAGTGCAGGATCTCTTGAGTTGGGGTCCTTGCTTTTAATAGGGGGAGGGGGGGGTCCTGTGGTAGCATCTTCTGTAAATATGAGTTTGTGGGTGTGTGGTGGTGGTGGGGGGCTGATGTGGTCAGGTCTCCATTTCATTTCAGGTTTCCTTTTAAGTTTTATATTATGTTGTGTGCGTGGAGGTCGGGGGGTCAGGAAGTTAGGGTTAGGGTTGAAAGGTTCTGTTTAAATACATTTTGATTTAATTTGATTTTTGATAATTAATAAAACAAAACAAACAAAAGAAAAATGATCATGTTCTACTTTCTGTCTTTAGTCAGTTATGGGGGCTTTTCCTTGACTTTTTGTGTCATCATACAGCATAGACAACCTCTTCCACCTTCTCTCCATTAGAGTTTTTGTCTTGATTTCTGTTTTCCCTGTAACCATTTCAAGTTTTATGAAGCTTTTTATGAATGACAAACGTGCAGTACTTGTTTTTGAATCATGTAAAGTTTACAAAGATGCCAAATGTTGACATTTTTCATTAAAGAGTCAAAACTGATCTGTAATTTTAGAGTTTTAGAGCCACAAAACAAAAATACAAGATTTAAAAATTTAAATTTACGAAGTTTTTCTCGTTAATTTTCAATATTATTTTCACAATTTAAAAGTTATTATTTTTTTTAATTTAAGACTTTAAAGTCATAATTGAAAAAAAACACGTTTGTAATAAAACTCTGTTTTAGAAATTCAGATTTTTTTTTACTGTTTCCTTGATTTTTAGATTTTAAAGTAATAGCAAAATGAAATTTCTAATAAAATATGATAACTATATTTGACTTTTTTTTCTTCTCTAAATAGTTTTGTTTACAAAAAAACACTTCTCTTCTTTTCCACATGGAGGCAGCAAATGTTAAAATCTGAATTCTGAAAATTCAACATTTTAAATGTCTATTTCTGCATTGTTTATTCTTGAAAATGCTGCAACTGAAGGATAATGAAGACAGAAAAAGTGTAAAATCAAACATTTTCACTCCCAGGTTATTGCCCGAGTGATAATTTCTTTTGAAAAAGACGGATAGGTAATGTCTTTTACAATCCCATGTAGACCTCATGAATGACGGTTGACAATCCTCTCATAATCTCATACATCTCATTTATGAAATGTTAAAAATGCTATGAACAGTTCAGTCATCTCGTCATCTCATTCCTTTTCAATGAACTTTCAGAATTCTCACGTGAAGTTTTAAAAAATCAGCTGTCAATAATGGTTCTAATATTGATTTAAATATTGAGGGGCAAAGCTTTTTGTAAGGGCCGGGCACCTAACCTCGCTTGTCCCTCTGTAGTTTGGTCCCTGGTCAGTGCATAAACAGCAACAACACAAAAAAATAAAAAATAATTCCACTTTTAGGGGAAAACAAACCTTGAAAGGAAAATAAACTGGCTGAAAGAACTTCTTTATTAAAAGGCAGGTTTAACTCTTTCATTTTTTGTTTTACACTCAAACACCCACGCACAAACAACTGACTTTGATTTAAATGTATTAGTCATTGTTACACAGGTTTTCCATTTTAAAAGGCTTTTCCGAGGAACTCCTTTCCGTTAACGTACATGCACCCACGTCACATGATCGGCCATATATATAGGTGTTTTCAGGAAATTAGGCTGTCAACTGTGAAAAAGAGGAAGCAGTTTTGGAAACAGGAAAGAAAAATAACAGAAAGTAATATAGCAGATAGGAAAAATACATATCTGTAAAACATAATGCACAAAACGATGTATTTATTTTAAATGTTTACCCATCTAGTTGATATAATTCTATTATACATTTTTTGAACAAAACTGATTTGACATATAAGCATCCCTAAATCTATTTTTATCCTGAAAATAACAAAGGAAATTATTCAAGCTTTCAAAGACTGTTGTATATTCTGTTTTTATTTACTTTTTTTTTTTGATAAGTGATAAATTAAATAACTAAATAAATAAATATTATTTTTGGTAAAGTGAACAAATTCAAAGTCCCACCCCAATCATCTTTTGATCTGTTGTCAGAGTTCCCAGTGGTGTTTTCCCCTTTCTGTCGCCCATAACTGAAAGCTTTACATGATCCCGCGCTAGATTACTGCTCCTGCCGAGCAATGTTGGAGCCATCCCGCTGAACAGTTCTGAGCCAGATTCCAGCTCAGATGAGGAAAACAAAGACGTACGTGGATCTAGTCGTCTAGATCAAGTGGATGCATCATAAGGGACCAAAGCAGGTAGCCTTTGGCCTGTCCAAAATCCACATCTTTTTCCATAAGCGTTATTTTTCCTCTGCTCCGGATTCAGAACGATTTGAACAAAGACATGCACAGAAATGTCATTTTCTCACAGCAGAAAATAATAGACTTTATGTGATAAAAATGGAAATCAAGTTGACAACAACATTTTCAGACTGAATGATTAACCTTTGCTGAAGCTCTGGGCCACATGGTAAATCTTTTGGATCCAATTAAATGCTTTTTTTCCCCCAAACATAATGACTTAAAGCATGCCAAATCCCAAAGACTGGTCATATGTGATGTTTTTGAATTAGTTTTTTCATCCATCCATCCATCCATCCATCCATCCATCCATCCATCCATCCATCCATCCATCCATCCATCCATCCATCCATCTTGTACAGACATGTTACAGATTCCAGGCGAGACTTAATGGTATCTTCTTTCCGGTCAGAATATTTTAACAGATGATTAGAACATTTCCTGTTGTCGTGCTAGGCTTCATAGCTCTGTGGCGGGTTAACTCCATTCAACTTTGACCATAATAAATGCTAAGTTTTGTTAAGTTAGTGACCACTTTATTACAAATGATAACACAAACTTGTCAAGAGCAGGATAATAAAATGGGAAATACATTAATCGTCATTTCAGGTTCATTACAGTGGAGTTCTCTGGAAGTTCTTTTTGGAAATTTCATGAAAAGGAAAATAAAAAAGCTTACGTAAAAGGGAATGTACATATTTAGAAAAAAGGGGGCGGGGCTAGTGGTGGGATAGAAACTTTCCCTTTGAATATAATCGGATTTCTTTCTAACCTCAGTAAAGTCAAAAAGGGATTTTCTTCTTTTTTTGTGTGGTTTTGCTTCCCTCTGGCATTAAAGTCTAGTTTCATTGAAACTAGAAACCCCGTTTCTGATATCAGTTCCCCATTTACTGAAGCTCAGCTTTAATTCTCTGAAATATTGTTCCACCGCGGCTACCTTGGTGAAAGGTCACAGTTGTGTTTAGTGGAAACCAACTTCTTTAAATCATAGTAAAGTTGAAATGTTGCATTTTCTAAAAAAGGCAAAAGTTGTATATAATATCACCACCAGGTGGAGTGTTGTGCTGCAAAAACTCAGTCTGCCCTTGCTGCTGTTTCTGTTTTTCTTGTCGTGAACTACGTGCAAGGCGTGCATGCAGTGTTGTTTTTTGAAACAGACACAGTGCTGTCTTTCTCACCAGTTACATAATCAGTTTGATACTTTGACGGGATTTTAAGCAATCGACACCTTCTTTTGCATCTGTTTGCAGAGATGCATTGTTGCACAGGTGTTTTTTTTTCTTTTGCAAGAAAGTGACCTCTCCACTTTGAAAGGCTGTAAAATTAAACTGTCACCGGTCATAAAGGACTGAAATTGGAGTGTAAATGTGTTAAAGGTTGAAGATGAATGCAGAATATGGTTGAGTATGAGTATGAGCTGCGGATGCATCACAAAGGGTGCAACACTTAGGTCAAAGGTGGATGAGACATCAATGGACAGGTTCCTGATTGTACAGCTAGCAGCTAAGGAGTGGTCAGGTGTTTTTCCATGTCAAATCCTCTGACCTTCTTGCTGTTTAACCACATTTCTTTTTACCCTTTCCTTGAATATTTCAGAAAGTGATGCTGCAACCACAAAACTCTGCATTTGAGAGAAAACAACTGTAATGCACACACAAAGTCTCACTAATGCATGTTTAAAGGGCTGCAATTGTGGCCGTAGTGCTGAATTTCTGTTGACTTCTTGGTTTGCATTAAAAAAAAAAAGCTTGGTTTTGAACTTCACTAAATCAGGTTTAAGTTCCTTCTCTGAAATGTCATAATCTTCATACTGATACCATTTTTTGAATTGTTATGTGTGCTTTATTATATTAAGTATTATTAAAGTTTTGCAGCATGATCGGTATGTGGCGTTCACATCTTCTACACACCTTTAAAAGCCTTTTAAGGCGTCCTGGTTCAACCATATATTCATTTATGGAAAATTGTCAGATAAAACCACCGGAAGTTTTATCACAAGTGATAAGTTTAATTGCTTGCTTCGCATGATTGTAGCTGCAGGATTCACTTTGAAATGCTGATTAAAAAATAATAATAATAAATAAATCCCCTTCTCTTAGTATATTTGCATCTTGGAATTTTGCAGAAATCGTTGTTTGATGAGGAAAAAAAAGAGGAATAATGCATATTAAGTTACTTCAGCATGATAGCCCCTGACATTTAACCGTTTTAAAGTTCAAAGTGCAACAGGAAGAACAGGAAAGGAAAAGCTGCTCAGTTGGCTACCCTGTTTGAAAGGGGAGGTGCTTAAAAAAAGGCAAAGAAAATGCTTTAATCATTAATGCTGATGAAAAGAAAGAGGGAATTTCTGCAGGTTTAATAGTAAAAATGTAAGGAAAACTGTAGCATTGGTCATCTTGTCCTGAAAGCAGTTATTCAACCGACCCAAGAGCCAAGTGTTTCCGTTTTCAGAACCACTTTCTAAAAACGTGTAACATGCTAAGAATGCATCAAGTCATTTACAGATCTGCAGGCTGGAATGACTTATATATCTTCAAAAATTAAAGGAAGCATTTTTTCTAGATGAGTGTGCCGGAAGTGTGGTGAGCTAAAGGAAAAGGAATCTAGAGTCCAAATATGTAAAAGACGTAAATGATGTTACAGATGTGAAAGGCCATTTTCTGGGTGAGGTCTGATCTCCCTTCTTAGTTTCTTTCATCTAATCTTTCAGTTTTGTTGAGACTTTCTGAAACATTTTACTTCACATGAGGAAAACTGCAGTTTTCTGTCGTGATTAAGTTAAGTTAGTCCTTCGTTCTAACTTGATTGTGCAAACATTTTTTTGTTCTGAACTGTAAACAATCACCACAGCTATGCAGCTTGCATCACAATGAACTTTTTTTTGCCTGTGTACATTGTGTTTCCAGCCCTGCCCAGATCCAAACAAAAGCTTATTCTTCTTTTAAAGCTACTTTTGGTATGTTCCCACATGACGTTTCCACCTTTGATAGATTTTTCAGCATGTTAATTACAGCTCAAACTACTTTCGGAAAGATAATTAAAGTTTCTGCAGCAACGGCTTGTGTATTAAAGATCTGGTTCCACCAAATGCATTGAAAAGCAGCTCTTCTATGACATGAATGTGTCTGCTGGTTTCTTTTTTGTGTCCTGTGGAGACATTGGTGAGTCATCTTTTTTAAAGTACATCTATCTGGACCTAGTCCACTGAGGTATCCAGTTGCGCAAAATCAAAGGAGACAGCCTAAAAGTGCTGTTTCACTGTAAATGGAGAGAGACAGCAAAGAAAATTGAGTTTTTGTTTTCAAACTTTTGCCTCAACATTTTGTGTTTCCAACTGACTCCCTTAACTTCTTTAGAAATTTAAAAAATCAGTTCACCCGGTTTTACTTCCTGACTTTACTCCCAATTTTGCTCTTCAATTACATCCAGGAAGGTTAATCCAAGTGTATTTTCTAAGGGGTAATTTATACAGAGAAGAAGTAAAAATACTCAGAACACTTGGGTTACAGTACATTTGTCCAGTATTTTGTTTCTTGGTGATGTAAATAAAGCTGAAAGGAAAACATAGACATTCATGACGTGGAAAAACCGTTCTTAAAACAGATTAGTGAAGTGAGTCGAGTACGTGGGAATGCTGTGGGTGTTTGCATCTGGAAAAAAAAACAGATGTTTAGGCATGTTCAGACAGTGCAGATTCCTCATACCTTATTTCATTGTGTGACATCTTACTTGAAATTCCTTTTGATGTGTCAATAAAGATTGGTCTCACCTCAATTTCGTCAACTGTTTGCCTCTCTTTTTTGGGAAGCAGTGGGTGGAGCTTGTGTGGAAACTCACACACCTGGATGGATGTGAAGTGCTCATGGACAACCAGATCTCTCAAATCCGTTTTTCATTGTCCCTCATTATTTGTAGCCTGACGTCAGTATGATTCTGCTTCACTCAATTAAGAATGTTGTCATTAGGTGCAGCTTTAACCTCAGTGAGATAGCTATGTCCTGGAATATCATTAAAATCACCTGAATTGCGCGTTTAAAGCCCCACTCCGATCAACTTCTGATCCATTTTCGAAGCCTTCTCGGTTGTCTTTCAATTATGATTTTGCCAGTTTTAGCCAAAACCAAAAAACCTTCATTGTTTTCTTAGTTTCGGCAGACCGGCAGGAGTTCGCCTCTGAATGGACTGCTGGTGCAGTGTGAGCCTGCTCCCACATCATCCCTTTGTTTACACTCTCTCCCACTAGCTTATGGCCCCCAACCTAAAGGCCCGTACACACCGGGACGAATTTCGCGCGCGTTATTCGCCGATGTTTAACGCCTCGTGGCTAAACAAAGGGCACCAATGTGAGTGTGCATACCGACGCGAAAAACGCCTCGCATAAAAGCGTCATTTTTTAAAAAACGCCTCGGGTTCGTTTTTTTGGTTTGACCCTCTGCATCAAAAACTATATGACCAATGAGAATGCCGCTTTTGCACTCGTGTCTGGAGCTTCTGAAGTTACAGTAAAACACAACTTGGGGGCGCTCAAACACAAAACTGCCTTTCTGAGCACACATACCAGCGAATAAGATAGACGCCAAGTAGCGTCTACACTGCCGCGAAGAAATAATGACGGACATTCTAAAATACAGTAAACCCTTGTTTTTCGCGGGGGTTACGTTCCAAAAAGAACCCGTGATAGGCAAAATCCGTGAAGTAGAAACCTCTATTTTTTTAACAAGTGTCATACAATTAAAAACTCTATTATACACTGAAAAGAAAGAACAAACCATTTTACAGGCTCAAGCATTTGTTTCACAAATAAAAGTACTTTAGAAAAGTTTTCTTTTCAACAAATAACTGCTGTACTGCACTGTCAAATAATAATTTGAATCATCAATAGCCGCGGTTACATGGGCAGAATATCTTGATCGGATCAATGGTCGGGTTAAAATTCAACCGTGCACATGGGCACAGAAAACCTTTTTCCGATTAGAACAAACGTTCCCATGGCTCACACTTTCGTTCGGAATGAATAATTTGGGCATGCGCAGTAGTGTAAAATCACCCGGATGCGGAAATAGTTCCCGTTGTAAACAAACCGCTTCCACAGACATTTATGCAGCAGCTCCGTAACATACGAGACGATCTTCCAAACGTGCTTTTATTAATGTTATGAATATTATGAAGTGCCTGTTCGCTCATCATTATATTTAATCTGTGTGGTCAGTGCTTTTTTGTGGAAGAATTAAGATGGACGAAAGCTTAGGACAGGCTAACACGGGCTAACATCATTAGCCTGATGGATGGACACAAAATCCAGGACCGTGCGAGAAACGCAGCAATCTGCAGCTTTCTAAGGACTGAGCGACATTTATTTTTGCTCTGAAAAGTTCACACAGACCGCCCCAAAGCCACTCTGTGAGCTAGCGGCCCGAGCTCTGTTCGAAAACGGTTCCTACTACGTCCTGCAGCCGCTAACCCAGAGCGGCGGGACGGCTCGCAGCCTGAATTCTCCTGCACATAACAAAACAACAAAACGCACACGTAAAAAAGCCCCCCCCCCCCCCCCCCGACACAAAATTATTAATCCAGCTCCTCTGCACACTCGTGTGTTTTTTGCCTGGAATCTGTTTTTTTTAGGAGTTTTTCCTCACAGAGAAGGAGGGTCTAAGGGCAAAGATGCCCAGTTTAGCTTAGTCTTTTTAGTTTAGTAATCAACTATTGTATTTTAGAACTCATTTTATGTTTTGTATAATTAGTGAAGCCCGTTTTCGACAACTGTCTTGTAATACTGGGTTGAATAGATCAAATTGAATTGAATTGAATTGACGTGAACTGGACTTGTACAGTATGTTACTGAGCAGATTTAGCCCAAAGGTCACAGTCTATGGTTATACCATGATACCATTAGCAGTGATCCACAGCAGCTGCCGATCTGAACCATGTGTGATGATAAGTAGCTAAGTTTAGACCATCATACTCTACTGAATGCGTACTATAAAACAAAGAAGACCTTATTTAAAGTACAATGTCAGATATTAGGCCATGTGACTATCTAATAAACTTTTTAACTACATATTCCGGTCCTTAATTTTCTTACAGTGTCAATATTTAGACACTTTTTTTTGCCTTTTCAATTTTCTTTTAGTTATTCTCCTAAAAAGCTTTAGTTTTTACTCATTTTTGCAGTTGACTACCTTCATGCTGACAAATCTTTTCTTGGCCATTACCACATTTGTTTGTTTTTTTTCTTTTTATTCTGTTTTTCTTTCAACAACTTCACACAAAAGAAGTTCAATTCTCAGAAATATTTGCCCCATTTTTATTTGTGCCAAACACAGAAGGCCCTCCTGTGCCGTCCTCCTGCAGGTTTTGATGTTTTTCTCCAAACAAAGGTGTCATCGTACTTTCTCATCTAATTGTGGATGTCTACTGAGAAACCGCTCCATCAGTTACAACCAGTCCTTACCATCAACAGTTGGTGCTTACTCATGTGTAAAAGGAAGCGGCCTGACATCCTGACCTGAATGGATCCACAGCACACGTTGAAGTAATAAGTTATATGAAAAACAGACCAAGCATCTTCTAAAACCACAAAATCTAAGCATTTTCTATACCAAATTTTATTCATATACTTATCTATTTTTGCATCAGGAAGCGTGAAGACTTGTTGAAGAAATGTTATTTGCTGACATTTGATGACAACAGGTGCCGGACACTAAGCTGTAGCTGCTGAGAAGAGGTAAAGGTCAGACCCACATCTGAACTTCAGCAGGAAGTCTCTACTTCCAGAATTAGAGCTCTAAGGGCTCTAAAAGCTCCATTGACTACCCCCCACCCCCCAATACTCATACTGTAAAGTTCCCAGTAAGAGCTAAATGTCACAGCTTCACATGAGTAGGGCAACAGGAGGAACTGCCACAAACATTAAAGTATATGACCTGTGAAAGCAGAGGTGACATTTAATGACGGAAACAGGTGAATGAATTACACTTGATGAAACATTGACTCATCAGTTTTGCTAAAATGCTCCCTGGTTCATTTTCCAACCAGGAAAGTCACCAAAGCACCAACAGTTTTTTGCTTATCTGTCCAAACTCCATCAGTGGGTATTTATTACTTTCTCTTTAAGATCAGCCAACCTGCAAAATTAGTATAGGTTTTGACAGGCATCATCTGAGAGAATTGGAACAGAGCAAAACATGCCTTAAAATCTGTGATTCAGGTCACGTTTTCCACGAATTACGTTCTTGAGGGCAACTGCACTTTAAAGGGTTGATCTAGGAGCTGTTTTGGAATTGTCTGGTTGTGTTTTGGGAGATTTGTGGTAGCTCTTTTAAGTGCAATTTCACATTTCCTCTGTTGATTTGCATTATTCTAACTAAAATGGGTTGTGTATGTGCCGTTTAGTCTACAAAAGTTAAAGAACTACAGACGAGCCAGTTTGGGCTCTTAAATGTCTCTGGATAGTTTGGTTCACTCTCAAAAGTGAGGTGTGAAAACAGACCCAACTACCTAACGGAGTGACATTTTATGGCAATCCCAGCCCAACACCCTGTCAGACTATCGTAGGGTTAAAACATGCAGCACATATGCTCTTCCTTAAGCTTTGTTCATACCATGGCAAGTGACGAGCATCCACGAATGCGCTGAACTTGGGTTCAGCAGGTGCTTTTAGCACACGGTCTTCACACTGGACTGTCACTAAATGTCAAATTGGTGCAAATTTTGCTTGCGGCTTTTTTCTGTCACAGCTCTATTCCAATATATGAAAGACTTGGTGTCCTAGAATTCCAGCCTGGGACAATCGTCAATGATTAATTTCTCCTCCATGATCAATTTTCAAACATTTGGCACTTCCGTGTTCAAAAAAGGATGCCATCCTTACGTCACTACTAAATCCATTTCCTTGGTTTGTTAAAGTTCAGCTGGTTTAACTTTTGACGAGACTTCAACGGCTGCACATTTAATACTTAAAGCCCAAAACAGATTTAAAAACTTACGTTGTGACGTGTGAACGTTAGAGTATTGAACGCAAAAGCCTGAAACACACGTTCACATAGACTTTTCAGTGGAAGTGGTTGTTTGAACGTTCGTTTCCCAGGCTGGCGTGAACGTAGCATAAGGCTTTTACCAGCAGCTGGTGCTGCTGTAGATCCTCCTACTTAGTGTATTATATAGGGACCACAGGCTACAGCAACTGTCCCCGTCAGCTGCAAACAAAGCAGGAAATGTTTACCTTTCTATTTAGTCCAAAATTTTAAGTGTATTTCTTTATTTTTTACAGGATTTAGTTGTTTAAAAGTATGAAAACATTTTCCCAGGCTTAATCAATGAGTTTTTTTTAAGTGACTCATTTTCTTTTTCAAAAAAAGGAGGAAAACAGTCCCAGCGTGACTGTACACTCTAATTAATGACCTGTAGACATCAGTAACAGTGAAAGGAAGGAAATTCCCAACAACAGGCTAAAGAAAAACAACTAACCAATAAAAAACACTCGAGCATAAACTCAGGACTCATAAAGTACCAGCGTTTGCTGTGGCTGTGTGGCTCGATAAAGTTGAATGAGTGAAAAGCTGAATGGAGCCAGACGGGGAGGCATGCATGGCGTTCACAGTCACATGGCGGATCGCGTTTCCTTTGTCTCGAAAGCTTATGGCCTGCTTTGTGGAAAGAGAGGATCTAATTTCCCCCCCACCCCCCCTCCGTTTGATGTCTCCTCCTCCCACGCTTCATGCCTCCCCTCTTTTCAGCCTCCCACACACAGACGTGTATTCGCCTTGTGCTTACGGGAAACCCGACAGGGCTGCATGTGGTTGACTGACGCTGGCGCTCTGCCAAAATACCTCATCGAATGAGAGCATGTGGAAAATGTCTGAAACGGTAACAGAGCAGAAACCCCACTTGAGGCCTGTTTGAGCTTTGGGGCCTGAAATAGACACAAAAGCAGAAATATTAGAGCAGCAGCTCATTTTGTTTTTTAAACTTTGAGATTAAAACCAAAAAAGCAGTTTTCTTTAACACTAATTAGTCCCTGAAATACAACATGCGGACATGTTGAAATAAACAACCTTGACTTCTCACGTCGTTCTCCCTCTTTGGTTCTGCAGGACTCACTGTTATCTTTGTTCTATATTCGGAGGCTGATTTCCTAAAGCCCGCCTCTTTGGACTTCAACCGTTGGCTTCAAATGACAAAGATCCTTATCAAGGTGATTGCCTAGATATATTCGCAAAAGTTCTCCATTTCCTTCAGAGACCCCAAAACATTTGCATAAACTTTCTCTCTCAGATTTGTCATTACTGCTGCTTTGAACAGTTTCATCTTGGTTAATCAGTGAGTGCAGGACGTGTAAAACAACTTTAGGACAAGGTTACGTATGAAACCAAACTGTGACTGACTGGAAACCAAAATGCAGTCTGAAAATGTGGACGTGTGACAGGAACAAACAGCCCCTGGAACAAATCAAGCTCCGACGTGATGAATTAAAGTTCCATTCCAATCAATATTTGATCTACTTTCAAAGCGTTCCCAGTGGTGTTAATTAACTGTCATTTCCTCAGACAGTTTCTGCAGAGAAGCAGGAGTTCATTGCAAGTTTGCCTCTGAGTTGTAGGACTGCTGCAGAAAACCCCGCTCCCTTTTCCCTCCCAGATGCTGAGAGATCTCTGTTTACATTATCTCCTGTTAGCTTACAGCCCGTCACACTCCCATCCTAACATTACCAGATACCAGCTCAGATGAGAATGACAAAGATGTACAAGGAACTTTTTGTCTACAAGTGGAAGCATCAGAATGGAGCAGAGCAGGGAACTTGTGGTTTTTATGTCAAAAAGTGCTCTTTTTCCAACCGCATTTTTCCATCTGCTCCAGTTTACAACAATTTGAATAATGAAATATACAGAAATTCAATTTTAGTTTTAGCTTAGTTTTCTTTACATGTGTTCTCCAACATAAGAAAAATGTCACAAGAACATGTTAAAAATACCCAAAGCACAACATTCATTGAAGCAAGTCTTTAATGAAAGACACTAAATTGACACATAAAAATAAAATTTAAAAAATTCTCACAGTTTGACTGTAATTTGGGTTGTTTTCATTCCAAATATACCTAATACCTAATATTTTGTAATAGGCTCTTACGTATCACTATAATATTAACTTTACTTTAAGTCAAATGATTCTTAATAAAGTCATTAACTACATTCAGAAAAATTGATGTTTATTTCAAGTTAAGATAAAATACTGCTGAAGGAGAGGTTCTCAGGTTTTATGATTCTAGATAAAACAACAAGAAAGGAGCAAACCATAAACATACAAGTTCTGTGAAAGAAGCCCATGCCTTTTTCATTAGCGAACATGATCCGACTTCAGTCTGCTCTAACCACTTTACAAATTACATGAAGTCACACCAGTTTGAGGTCTGTGTGGCTGTTTTTGTCCCGAGCAAACCTGCTCTTTAAGGAACCATCGTAAACTATTAAAAGTAATATAAAATAACGTTCACTTTCTATTTAAGGAAGCAATTACACAACAAAACATGTTTTAAGAATACTAAAAAAAGCTTAAAAAATAGAAATATACCTAACAACCTATTGTTATTTTTCACATTTCAATGTCTGCTTGAAGATAAATTGGACAAATCCTGTTCTTCTGTGGGAAATGTCATGTGTTTATGAAATGGAAAATGAGACTGAGGCTTTGACTTGATTTCTAGAGAGAAGGTCCAAAGGCTTAAACTCTCGACAAGCCACCAGGCTGCAGTTTTGCAAACCATAATATTTACATTCAGCATGTGACCTAAATTTCCATATGGCCCATCTAACTTGAAGGGAAGTGGGGAGGGGTGGGGTAATCCATCTTAACAATGACTGGGCATCTCCATCTAATTTATACAGAAAAACAACATGTGGCGTGGATGGCATCCCTTTGATTACATTGTTGTGGGGGCTTCTGCAGTCAGGAATGGCGGGGGCCCAAACTCTGCCAGGGTACGCCTGCCAGACTGCTCGGGTCAAGGGGGCCCCCTTTCCGCACACAGCCGTTTCACTGTTGAAGCGGCGTCCTTTCCTGCGGCCCGGCTGATGTCAGGGCTGAGGAATGTAGAAAACAGAGCACACTGGGGGGCCTTGTTCTCCCGCTCTGAATAGTCCTTGGACGGGATTCAAACCACATGCCACACACAGAGTGAGGGGGGGGCACTTGCAGGAGACAGAGGAGCCCGCACAAGGACAGACTAGTGAAAGAATAGGGTAAATAAAAATAGTTTAAAGGATGGAATCTTCAAAGTTCTTACATTAACTGTACAAGGGTGGTTTGAAAAAAAAAAACTACTCAGATATACGACCCTTTTTGGTTTCTGTCAGATTTTTTTCTTTACGTTAAAGTTGGTTCAAGGAATTTAAGGGATAAAATGCTGGGAGTGACTGGTAACTCAGCCCATGTGTTATTGTTTTCTGTGTGTTTGTGAGGATAAAGTCCATTATTGATGTTTTTGATTAGTGAGTGCAGGCTCCTAAGGTTGTGTTCAGCAGGATGCTTTTATTTGAGCTGACTTCCAGAGTTAACTTTGCAAAAGCAGGCTGGGTAAAAATCTGTGATAAAGGCCGAATCCAAATTCCTTCCCTACCCACACAGCTCCTCCCTGTTACTCCAATTGTAAGAACATTTGAAGCTTTTGCGATGTCCAAAATATTTTTTTTCTAAGGAGGAGCCTTAGCAACTGAGGGCTGGGTATCCCTGTGCCGATAGGGTGATCCGTGTCGCACTTGAAGCGTGGAGGAGAATCTCATGTCTTCATGTGGGTGTGCTCTGAGTCAGACACGTTTACATTTAAATGTGTTGAGTTTTTGCATGACTTTAAAGTTATAAAATCCATGTTATGCACTAACGTAGATGAAGACATCGAGCGATACTACCGTCCAAATTTGAAGACACTATTTCTTATATCTCTTGTCTTCGAGGGATAAATGTAGTGATGGTAGGGAAGCGATTTGGATTCTGCCCTATTGTGGGGTTTAGGGATGTGTAAATCATATAAACATGTAATTAATAATCAGTATAAGCAAGAATAAACAAAGGAACATCATTTGGCACAATCAGTTTAGACAACAAACCCACGTTCTAAACCAAATCTCTAAATATTAATGAGTTCTCTAAAGGATTGGACCAAAGCCTTCTAAGTTTAAACTCCATAACTGTATGTCCCAGAACACCTGGGACCCGAGGCCAGAGTAGCTATAAGGGTGGGGGCACATGACACGTGTAAAGCCTAAACCCCAAAAATAACCCTAAACAAACCTAAAAACAGACTCGGAGTGGTTACAGGGCGTCAGGTCTGCGGCAGTAAACAGAAGTCAATTCAATAAACGATTGCGGTTGCTCCAGACAACATGGCAGTCATGGTCATGAGGTGGTCAGGATGTTTACGGTGGAGGTAAAAATAAACACGGAGTGTGTTTTCCTGCTCTGCAAAAGTAAACTGTCATGTCACTATAGTTCATGGTAAAAACTCCACCCACTCCAAGGTATGCTTTAGGTGAAATGCATCATGGGAATTGTGATTTCTTGTATTATGTTGTGTTTGATGGATTAGTTTTAGTTGGCATGTAAACAGGTTAATTGCTGATAAAGTGAATAGCTTAAGACTTTGTAAATACATTTCAGATATGAACGTTTTTTTTATAATAATTGTTGTAAAAATTACAGTGAAACCAATATTGAGGTAAACTTGTAAACTACTGGTAGACAAAATATTGATAAATGATTGCACTTAAATGGAGAAAATGAACAGGTTCTTTGTGTTTCTAGGTTTTTTATAGAATTTCAAAATGTCTAATGTACCTATTTTTTCTGTAATGATGCTGAAAAAACACATTTTTGTGTATGGTTTTTTTAAATGAATTTTGTCCGCAGTGGTGTCCATTTGTGATAATGTCATTTTTTATTGTTTTATGAAAGCTTTCACTTGAGATTGATGAAGGAGAAACTACATAAATGAAGTATTTGCAGAGGTATATAAAATTAGTCACAGATAGTTCTGTAGTTTTTTTTTTTCCATCAACATTTTGTAGTTTCATTTTCAATGTATACATTTCTTTAATGCTGCTAATTCTTTTTAAGATTTTTTCTCTGTTTTGTTGTTTTTTGTTCCAAAGTTTTTTGTCTCGCCTCAAAAAGCTTTTTTATTATTATTTATTTCCAACACGCAAATGATAAAAATAAAAATAAAAAGGAAAAAAATCTAAACAACGGAACTTTAACAACAACTAATAGAAACAAATTGTATGAAGATGTTTAGCAAATCAAACTTTGTTTGGGGGTATTTTTCTGACAGATTTTTTGATGAGGGGCACGTAAAAAAGATTTCAAAAAGTCAGAGACTTCCACATGCAATTTTTTAAGGTCAAAATCCTTTTTTTCCAGAGAGAGGAAATGTTTATTTCAGTAACTGCCAAACAAACAGAGTAATACCAAAGTAAAAACGAAGAAGGGAGTTTCAAAAGACACAATAAAGAGGTTAAAAACCAGATTAAGAAATCGCAAAACAGGACGAAAGAGAGAGGAGAAAAAAAAGCAAAAAAGGAGCAACTAAATGAGATCATGCAGAACCAATAGTGATGAAAAAAAAGGCTTGAGGGAAAAAAAATGAAATGGCGTCTCCCCAAACTGATGCAAACATTGGACCACAATCAAAAGAGCCCTGAGAACCGACACAAAGCAAAGGCGGGTTCAGCTTTGATTAGGAGTTCTGCTGGAATGAATACGGGGAAAATAAAAAGATTTAAATGAAGATTAGGACAAGTTAACAAAGTCAAAACAAAAAACTATGAGCTCAGTGAAGATAACGAAGGTTTTCAAAATAAAATCTATTGATATTAAAGCAGCATATCAGTGATTGTGTCCTTTGACTAAATTAAGAGTTTTTTATTTCACACCCAGCAACAGAACTGATGTACAAATAAAAACAAAATGACTCAGCACTTAAATAGAACAGACCGTGCATGCCTTGATTGTCCATTGTTTCAAACACAATATAAGTAGACACTGACTCACTTTGACTTCACCCATGACGCAGAATGGCTACTCACTCTGTATCTTTGGAAGGAGCTACATTGTGGGACTACAGAAGGGGCAGCATCAGAGTAAAAAGTAGTTTTGGAGAAAAAATCCTCCAAAACTGAGGTAACCCTTGTGCTATCCTAGGCACTTTAACATTGTAAGTTGGGTCATCTAGACCCACTAGACAGTGCGCTGAACCTTTTTTCTTCAATGATATGTGAACCTCACTGGTGTCCATGGATTACATGAAATCATTCCACCTTTATCCACCTTTGCCATGGTAGGGAGAACACGTCAATGTAAGGGTGGGGTCATCTAAGATAGCACAAGTAAATCTGGGTGATATGCATATAGATGGCCTTGCAGCACATCTTCAAATGTCCCTGCCCTGTTTTTGCTAATGTGTCATGAGTTGGGTGTGACGTATACATTCCTGTGCTTTAAAGGGAGTCTTGTTTGACATCTGGCATTATATTTAGCTGTTACATAAGGGCTGAGTCCAGACATGCCTATTGCAGGCCACTCTGGTCATTACATTCTCAGACTGTTCCAGATAACTAATAATGCATTTGCCATTGCTATGCAGACGTAAACAACCTATTGTTCTTTATGTTTTACTTCTTTGATGCAAATGATTTTTTATGCATTTTAGTGAGCGACAACCTTGGTTTTGCATAAAGTTGTGAAATCTTTGGCTTTTAAGGGTTTAAACCCCAGTCAGTGCATCCAAACAGATCAATTGAAGGACATATTTGATCATTATTGGATTATCAGATTTTTTTAACCCTTTAACATTGAAGCTTTAGCTCCAGTTTTGACATTGTTTCAGCTACCGTCACTCTTCAACCGTTGACGCTACTAACGTAATTCTAGAGGATTCAGAGGAATTTGTCTGATTCTGATACAGATAAAAACTCTGTTATGCAACACTTCACATTTGCAAAGCAAAGCTCCACCTTTCTCTGAGTTTTTCCACATGTTCCTCCAACAGATGAGGTCTGACAGAGATTGCTGTCAGACCTCATCTGTCAGTCTGTCTATCTCCACAAGAAGGAGCTCAAAGCTGATCCTTGATGCAGTCCCATCTTCACCTGGACTTCTCCATCACACCTGCAGTATATCTCACCACTGTCTCACAGCTGTCAGACATCCAAAGAAATGATATAAACTGACTTCCTCATCCAAACTACAGCTCCTCTTTCCGTTTAGACTTTCTTCAGATCTACAATACACAAAGCAGCTCCTTCTGACCTTCTCTGTTCTTCTCCAGAAGCATCCTCAAAAATAAATATTATTTATGTTTGTCTTCCTCAGCATGAAACCTGATTGTTGCTCAGAAATTGCTCACTACTGACCTCAGCCTTCCTAAAACCCACACAGCACTCTTCCTTTTTTTCAACTTCCACCACTTGGCCCTCTGCTCTCCTCTTGTCCTCCTCATCAGTCATTCTACACACCACCATCCACAGTCACAAACTGATCTTCCTCCGATTACATCGTCTGCATAAGATAGAATCAACTTGTTTGCCCCTCCCTCTAGGTCGTAAGTCACTCTATGCTACTTTCCTTTCAGGAAGAATGAGGTCATCACTGCCATTTTCATCCTCTGAGCAAAGACCTCCAACATCCGTCCCTGACTGAATACATAGAGGGATGGAGATTTTCCGATTGTCACATTTCCAAAGGTAGTTAAAAATGATTTTAGTCCCACTTCTTAGAGTTTTGCTTCACAACTTTTGAAATAGTCTCAAGTATAGAAAAATATATATTTATGACAATATATACACGTTTATTCTATTGAAAATAATGACCAAATGACTGACCAAGAATGAAGACAATGGGAAACAGTTAATGCCCAGCAATTAATGAATGCTCACATGCTAATTGAGCTTTTCACCAGCAATAAATCACAGAAACTCTTATTTTCAGATACTAATACTGTGAAACACATTCACATATATCTTTCCGCCACTTTATGGCAGAAACTGGTGGTGTAGGACCCACCATGAAGGAGACCAGGATTAAACACTGAAGAAGAAAAAACCTTCAACATAAAACAAAGGAGCAGACAAGCGTGACAAAGCAGCTGAACTGAAAACTAGACACTTAAATACAGTGAGGACAATTAACTAAAATCAAGACAGCTGTGGATGATTGGCAACCTGAATCTGGTGAGACCAACATGGAAAACAGCAATCAGACCCAAAACAAGAACACAACTGAAAAACCAAACCAAACTTCTCAATCTCCACATTTTATCCTTCACTTTTGTTTCAAAGTTAGTCTTGACGTCAGCTGGGAGACTATCTCATCATGAGGGGACATACCTCTGATTGCTGTTGTTCATTTAGATAACAAAGTAGGCCACAGCTTTGTTTTTAAAGACTCCTACCATCTTCTACATTGTAGTTCAGTCCAAATGATGCAACCCTTCATTATGCACAGCTTACAGTCTAAGACGACGACTGTTAAAAAATGCATGTAAACAGCACTTAAGGCCATGTTGACTGCAGTGGCTTTGTGATTGGTTGATGCAATAAGAAAGATTTTTGCTGCTACCGAAAAAAAAAAAGTGGTCCTTACACCACTGAAATGCAACAGAAATCCCTTTTTTAATCCAAGAGACACCCCAGAGACATTCATCAACTGTAGAGGGGGTGGGGGCAACACGCCCGCCCACCAGCTTTGAGTTGCATTCAAAGCATTAGTGGCTGCAAAAGAAAAGGGCTTTTGGGCAACACTTCTGATTCCAAAACCAATGGTTTTAAGGATGTAGGGAGGGATTTAGACGAGACAAATGTTTGTAAGAAGTCTACAACACGTAAACAGCCTGATTTGCATTTGTGGAGACGCATCCACTACAACAAAGAGATGAGGAGTTTAGTTCCAGAATGAGACATCAGCCCACGCGCACAGGAAAAGCCATGGTTTAGTGTGTGACCCAAATGTCTGGTTTCTTTTCAATGAGAACGCAATATCAGCTTCAAATAAACAAGTTTCAAGTCGGAAAAATAATTTAAGATAGTAAATTGTAATACCAAATGGCTCAAAACATTAGCTGCGTTTACATGGACAAAAGTAATCGGAAAGAACGCCTGATCAGAAGAAAAATGTGTCATGTAAACACACCGTACGGAATACTCTGCCCCGATCAGACTCGTTGGATCACGATAGGCGGGTTATGCCGATCGTTGTTCATGTAAACAGTTCATTCTGATCGTGTGTCACTTCTGCTCTGGTTTAACGTCATGTATAGATGGTGTTCCGGTGCAAAGCGCCACCTCGCGCTCTTCGCCTCTCCCCTCGCTTACACCCCTCACGAGGCGGGTGCAGGGAGGGAGCGCTTCATGCCCCGTGACGTCTGGACCCTGCGTGGTTAATATGAGATTTTATGTGCAATTGATTCAACATAGTTCACACAGTACACAGTTCAATCTTCTTTTGGCCCTTCCAATTTGCAACCATTATATGGCGTTAAGCTGGAAAATGTTTGCTTTTTCCTCAGGAGAAGAAGCCTCATGTAGACTCAGACTCCAGGGTCTGCACGGTGGAACAGTGGTTAGCGCCCCAGCTCTGGTTCAAATCCCAGCCAGGACCCTTCTGTGTGTAGTTTGCATGTTCATTTTACCGGTGTTTCCTCCCACACTCCAAAAACCTGCTTCATAAGTTGATTGCGTATTCTAAATTGCCCCTTTTTGGAAAGGATTCATTTGATGTATTTTAGTGGTGTCCGTCACGAGGTTGGGCCTATTTTGACAACATCCTCCATATTTAAGGTTATTGTCATCTTTTTCCTTTTGACATAAGTGGCTCAAATGAGTCTTGTATTTGAACAGGTTTCTAAAGAAATTGAAGCATGGAAAATGTCCATCCAAATTTCCCTACCCATTTCTTTACCATAATAATAGTGAGTCAGTGAAATACCACTGACGACAAAGAGGGTTTCTTTTTACAGTTTCATTATAGCTAATGAACAAGTACATTTTCACTCCAAATAAATGATATGAACAAAGAGATTTAAAACAAAGCAGGAGTTTTGTTGAAAACTTTGTTTGGCTGAACCTTTTGCCCCACCATGGACTGGGTCAGGAGGGAGCTAAAGATCAGAGCCAGGAAGGCCCAGATTGACATCTCAAGATTTGTGAGCTGGTTCTGCTCATGTGTGGCTCCATTTACCAAAATTGTTCAGCCCAGAGAGAAGAAAAAACCCATTGCCTTATTTTCCTACTTGATGAAGGCCATGGAGAGGACTTTCCTCAGAAAACCTCCAAATGCCTGGTGAATTCTTGACCTGCTAGAGTTTAAATACCAAACTTACATTACAGGGTGAATGCCATTTTCTCAATATAATCATAGACGTAAATCTGCCATTTGAGCAACTTTATTAGCAGCATCCTCGTAACATTAAACAGCCAGTTGCTGAATACACCCAACCGGAGGTCTGGGAGCAGGAACCACTCTTGGACCCATCTTTGGAGGTGCTTTGGGTTCGTTTCCAATCGGACTGAGGTTCGATTTGCTCTGAGATTCTTCAGTCTGAATACGATCCGCTCCCGCACCGTAGCCAGTGGTCACGGGATGTAAACACAGTAGGAATGTAGCAACCCATGAGAAACGGACAAATATAAAGCAACGATTGTTGTTTTATCAAAGAAGAAAAAAAGGTTCCAACTTCTTACTTGTTAGAATATTTTTTTAATACCACTGAAAATGCTTCTTATGTGCTTTTCTGTGCCTCGTGACACGGCACGTGCTTGGTACTGCTGTGACGTCATCTTGAAATCTACCTTGTAGTTCCTCTTAAAACATTGCCATATCACCACACAGTTGAGTCACAGCAAATCCATGTGATTGGATGAATGCAGGCTCATCAAAACAATTTTTTATCTGATACACATTGCTTCTCATTAAAATCTATATGTCATAAACGCTTATCAGTGGACCATGTAGTCATCTTCTTGGCAGTAACCGCCCTGCAGCATGCCTCCACCGGACCAAAGAAGTGATTAAAGTGTTGAGCCTGATGTTGATACTGACATTCAGAATTAGTCAGCGAAATATAAAGTTTGAATGAACTATACCGACAAGGACTGCAAAGCCCAGGACTTCCATAGTGTCTGCCTCTAGTTGCTTTGCCCTGCCCTAGCAATTCCAGGCCAAGGAGAGAAAAGATCTTTAGTCGTGTGGTTTTGTTTACAAGCTTTATTCTGGAACAGGAAAGTCTGCTTGAAGGCAGTTTAAATACAAACACAAGGTTCAGGACTTGATCCGGACAAAATTAAGCGGATGGGGTTTAGACCAGGAGCGTCAAACTCATTTTCAACCACATCAGCATAGTGGTTGTCCTCAAAGGGCCAGATATAACTTATACATGTAACTAAATGTAATGAAAAATAAAAATTACTACTCCTTAATGGTAAATTGCACATATATTTATTTATTATAACTTTGTAACCCTTGTGCTATCCTAGGTACCTTAACATTGGGAGTGGGGTCATCTAGACCCACTAGACAGTGCGCTGAACCTTTTTTCTTCAATGATTTGTGATCTTCACTGGTGTCCATGGATTACATGAAATCTTTCCACCTTTATCCACCTTTGTCATGGTAGGGAGAACACGTCAATGTGAGGGGGGGGGGGGGTCATCTAAGATAGCACAATGTCATGGTGCCTCGGCCTGACTCCTCCCCCTCCCAGCTCTGCTCTGCTCCTGACTCTCAGCTGCAACCTATCTTCTCATCAAGCCTCTGCTCTTCATAAGGAGACCCAGCTCCAGCATTCATCGCCAGTCCGTTAAACCTGATGGTGCTTAGTCACGTTGTGATTCACGGCTGGCTCCCCTGGTCTTGTACCTCGCTAATTGAACCTTGTCTCCTCTGCCTCAGGTTAATCTCAAGCCACGAGAGTCCTGAGTCAACACCACCTAGAGCAGCGGCTGTCTCTATCTCCAGGCTGATGCCTTCCTGCCTCAAGATCCACAGTCTCAGCGCTCCTCAAGAACTCCAGCCACGCCACTCGTAAAGAACTCCAGCCACGCCACTCGTCAAGAGCTCCAGCCCCGCCTCCCTCAAGAGCCTATGCCACGCTCCTCGTCAGTTACACCAGCTACCCTCCACATCTACTGTCACGTCTGCTCACTGCCCTGTCTGGATCAGTAAAATAAATCCTACTTGCCAACCATTCACCTGTTTTTTCCTTCTGGGTTCCAGCACTTGGGTCCGCTTCGTATTCCGATCATGACACACAAGGGTTAAAGTGACAATGACAGATGTATAGAAAACAACTCTAGCATAAATCCTTTTCAATTTGATTCTGTCAGGTCAGGTTAGGTTATATGGACAGTGTTTAAGTCCTAATGTATAGTTGCCCAATCCGATATTGCAAGTCCAATTCCCCCTAAATATGAATAAATACACACCCATTTTTATTTTAAGCAATGAAAAGCTTTTATGCTCTCGCGGGCCACATAAAATGACATGGCGGGCCACATTTTTGTTTACTTTGTTCAGCTGCCAGTGGAGCCACTTTCAGAAAGGAGCAGATGGATTTTCGACATGTGACCGAGCAACTTGACACGCATCAAGAATAAGCCTGATGTTCTGGAGAGAATCCAGTAGTTTTCTAAACTTAAACTTCCTTCAGCATCCGATTATAAAGAAAAGTTCATGTTTTTGTGGTCTGGTTCCAACAAGGGTCTATGCTGATGTGTGCTGAACAGGGGCAACATGGACAGAAATAAGACACTTGACAAGCCACCATTAGGTATCACCTGTCCCTCACTGGAGGCTCTAAGCAGCAAATCCACCACTAGATTGTTACAGCCTCCATGTAGGAATGCACTGTTGATCATTTCTCCCCACACACTATGCATGTGCAATACAAAGGGAACATCATGAATGGAACTCCAAATCATGCCTAAATATCTCTACCACTACATTTGCTTTTTACAATTTGTTATAATTCCCATTATTGTGTTTTTTTCTGCTTTAACGCTAGATTTTCCACAAAGTATGATCAATACAGACTCTGTTCTTCTCCTAAAGTTAGGAATGAACTAAAACTGTAGATGAGTGGGGTTGAAAAGTTCCACGGAATGCCAAAATAATAATAATAATAATAATAATAATACTAATAGTAAAAATAATAATAAAACCCCGGCAGGAAAAATGTTTAGCTTGTTGACAAGAAACTGAAAAATTGAATCATAATGTAAAACATCTCCTGAGTTTCTCAGATTTCTCAGCTTTACTTTTCCAGAAAGTCAATGATTCTGAAGTTGTTTCACTTCTACAGAAAATAAAATACCAGCTGTTACAGCATTGTTTAAATGTGTCGTTTCCTTATTAGACAAAGGAAAAGGTGAGTCTCGCGGTTGCATTCCCAATGAATAATTTATATCTAAATAAGCATGTTTAAAATATTTATTGGCAATTGATCAAACAATATGGCACATGACAACAAGAGTGTCTTCTTCTTGGAGCCTGCACATGACTGTAATTTAACACTGTGATCTATGTTTAAATATCTACCCTGTTCTTTACAACCAAATTGCACTTGGCGTGGTTATGTTTCAAAGGTGATCCTGTGCATGGGCAGCAGCTGAGAAATGTGACCTGAGGATGAAAACAAACACGGATGAGATGTTTCATCCTTGCAGGGCAAAAAAAAAAAAAAGAATCAACACTTTTTGGAGTGTCTCGTGCGTCTTAGGTTGTGCAGTGAGAGATGAAATCTCTACAGCTGTTACGCAGTGCACACTTTAAAGTCCCAATGGTTGGCTTTGCAGTGATCATGGTAAATGGCGTCTACTAATACAGCACTTTACTAAGGTTTGAAGTACTTCACAGTCCCAGTTCCATTCACCCATCCACACACTGAAGGCGACTCTACTACTACTACTACTGGCGCCAACCACTAACCACCAGGAGCAATGAGGGGTTCAGTGTTTTCCTCAAGGACACATGGGCACGCAGAGCAGGAACCAAACATGTGATATTTCAGTAAAAAGGTCGACCGCTCTACCTCTGCACCATAAAGGTAGTAGAACTCATGTAAACAATTAATACGGGTTAAGACATAAGTTAGTGTTGGGTCAGCCCAACACAGCAGCTGCTGTGTCAACAAGGATCAGGAGACTTGGATTCAAGGAGTTATTTTACTTCTGAAGGGTTTTTCCTTCAGTCTGTGTCATTGCATTTTCTAGCCACTGCCGCTCATCGATCATCTTCTCTGAAAACGTCAATATGAAAGATGCAACATGAAAAAAAGCAATTTCTCTTTGTGCAGCATCCAAAAGGCTTTCCAGAGACACATAAGCATTGACAGCATCAAAATTGTAAAACCATCTTTTCAGCAGTAAGAAATGGAAAAGAGTGAAAGACATTATTGCTGTAGAAAAAAAGCAAAAGAAAACAGCATAAATGTGAAATGAAAGTAAGATAAACATTTGACCACCTCATAAGGAATCAGATCCTACAGGATAAGATAAGATAAGGTTTTGTTTATCCCTCTGTGAGGAAATGTGATCATTGACAAGCCACCAAGAAGAGCAAAAGATCACAAATACAATTCAAAAGAAAATGTTCTGCATGTTATAATTACAGAGGAGAAGGTATTTGAATATTATTGTACCATGAGTCATAATGTAACCAGCTGTCTTCTTCTTGCAGTTCTGAAACTTCTCAGCAACTGCCTTGTTTTAAGTCATCCTAACAGGTTTTTTTTGTTTTGTTTTTGTAAAAATCCGACGACAGAAGACGTGATGGGGCCTGCAGGAGATGAAGTCATGAATCAGCTTCTCCAAATCTTGTCTGACCATAGAGCTTCTCAGTCTCAATATTTGACTGAGATGAAAAAAACAACTGTTTCTGGAACTTCAATGAGTGGCTGATACCTGGGTTTGAGTATTTGATGTCACAAAGATTTTACAGTTGACTTTTGGTTTGTAGTCCCGAACTAGGGTCAGTTGTAACATTTCCTGTTTCCCAAAAAGCATGTCGTAACTGGAGAACGTTTGACTCCACCTGGTTTCTCTGAGCCCCAGATGTCAAACTCCAGGCCTCAGGGGTCAGTGTACAGCCAGTTTTCCACGCCATTGACGCTCCTTATTGGCGGAACACGCCTGATCCAGGTGGTCAGCAGGAGATGTGGCCCTGTTTGGTGGCAGAGCTATATAAAATAGTGTCATCTGCATAAATATCATATGAAACATTATGAGTGAACATGATCTGACCCAGAGGGAGTGTTGTATGTACAGGTGGAACAGCTGATGTCCAAGAATCAAACCTTGTGAAGCTCCACCAGTCAAGATGACACTAACCATCAGATCTTAATCTTACAGCGTTCACACATCAGTTTCCATTGGCGCTTCAAAGGGTGTCTACAGTGTTTTTTGTTATCTATTCTTTGGGATACCGGTATCAGATCCTAATCTAAGTTAATCATCAAGTAATCATCATCACAGTATTTATTCAAATTACCACCAGTTATCCTTATTTGGAGCTTTGAATGTAGAAGTTCATCATCATTCCTAACAATTAAAACAATACTGATCAATTTTGAAGTTTAAAATCTGCTGCAGCTTTTATTAGTGGTCCTGAAATGATTCGAATGATCAAATTGAACAATTACCCTGGACTTCATGATGAAGATGACCTCACTGTAAGCCAGGGTCACCATTCTTGACATTTGCTTTTTTGTTTCTCTTCACTTTACGCCTCCAGGCTGCTTCCAACTAGCACCATTAGTTTGTGTACATGTTTATGGGGGGACAGTTTATAAAGTGGTCATGACACTCATCATCCAGCCTTCTTGACAGGCTGTAAACAAACAAAAAACATCCACATCACGTTTTGCATCATGTCCCTCATGCCATGTGCCATTGCGACAGTAACAGCTCATTATTGTGCACGTGCTTTAAGAGGAATCCTTCTGCAAATACCTAAAAACATGTGGCGATGTTTACATGTAAACATAGGAATAATTGCATTTCTATGTCTTCAGTGTGTTCTCTTTCACATCACATTTTTTGAATGCAAATCTATTCCAGTGGTGCTGAATGCAGGGATGCAAATGAACAATTTTGCGCAGGTCATGGTGCCAGCTTCAAAAAATGACCAAGGAAACGAATGCAGTGAGGCCTCCTGCTGAGCGTCTAGACTGCCTCATCCATCATTTTAGGCATGCTGAGATGAAAAAAACAGTTCCAAAACACACTTATCTCCGTCCTGCCCTATCAAACCTGATGCTTTTCTGGAGACTTTCCAGCTGTCGGATGCTCTCCTGCTTTGAAGTTTGCCTGTAAACAAGCAACTGCAGACTTTGTTTGGTGTGGATCCTCGGTGTGATCTTTAGCTTGAAGGTGTGAAACAGGTTTCCTAACATGCAGAACAAACAAGTTGAAAAAACGCCAGCGCCACAGAGTGTGTTAACTTTCTAGTGACAACCTTAAAGAATCTTTTGATGAATGCATCTTCACAAGAACCTGCTTTGGCTTGTTTGTTTGTGCGTCTGCTTTGCCCTGATTACATAGAACTATTTTGCCGATTATCTCTAAAGAATTTTCTTCCCAAATTGTACCGACATTTTCTAGCAATTTTTAAAAATCTTATCTAATCTGGTAAAAGATCCTGGGAGCTTTAACAGAATAAAGCTGCTCTTTGGTAGAGTCACATCTGGGGATAGAGAAAGGTATGTGTGGGTATAATTTACAGATTCCAGGACACAAACACTTTAATCACAATAACGATGCAAACAGATGACGCTCTCTGGGTTTTCTTGTGATTTCATGTTTTGTTCCATCAGCTCAACTTGTGCAAAAAGGTTTTTCCCAGATCGCATTTGCGAACTTTTATCCACATTTAAAAGAAAAGAAAAAAAATCAGGATATTTTATAATTAACATTTGCTCATGCAATATTTGAATGCCTAGTTGTCTGAATTATCACTGTACCACAGCTGTTACATCAAACTACAACACCTATCATGCCTTGGT
Source organism: Oryzias sinensis (assembly GCA_037389245.1). Lineage (NCBI taxonomy): Eukaryota > Metazoa > Chordata > Actinopteri > Beloniformes > Adrianichthyidae > Oryzias > Oryzias sinensis. Next base: position 7,065,449 of record CM074491.1, read on the forward strand.
TTTTACTTTTGACTACTTGTGGAAGTATAAAGGAAAATAAGCAAAAATGTTGTGTAGAATAGCATTTAAAAAAAACAGTAATAAATGTAAAATAATATGTAGTTATAAACAAGGATGTTTCAAATAGATCGGGAGGCATATTATAGATGCATGGTTGGGAAAGTGTGAAAAGTATTTGTGTTTTTGGAATAACCCTGCTCACGCACCAGTGTGTTTGCTAATCACATCAATCGTTTACAATGACGAAGGAGTGACGCTGACCTGCCATTAGTGTAGTTTTCATTTAACATTTAGGTTACAAAAAGGTTATTTGCTCAGAAATGTTGGGTTTAAAACAAACATGACGGGAGTTATGACACATAATTGTGACCCATTCTTTTGACCTTGTCTTTGTTTAGTTTTTTGATTCATTAATTTTTTTTGTATCTCTGTACCTTTGATATTTGTAATAAAACATGAAAACACCTTGTTCTCAATGTTTGTGATTTTTGCATTGTGAAAAAGACATAATTTACAACTTGGACTTGAGGTTTTTGCACAGTTTCCAGTTTATTGTGCCATATAACAGAAAATATCTTTTCTTTACAGATATATTTTGCTATATTGCACAATATAACAAAAAAAAATCTTTAAAGAAAAGGAACCTGGTATTGTACAATCAAGCCTTGCCTCTAAAAATTGTTTTAAAAGTAAATTATCAAAACATTAGAGTAGTGAAAACTTTTAAGGGTTACCTGTCCTTCAACACATCCTACCAATACTCATCATTGCAGATGTTTCTATGCCAAAGACGGCGTTCATTGTGCTGATGGATAAAGAGATGCTGCCATTGTTGTTAGAACTCACTCATCAAAAAATAAGGTAATAGGATAAAAGGGTACCAGGGTACTGGATGACAGGTATTGTTTTTTTTTGTGGTGTGCATTCCTGGTTTGAGCCTTTTATTTTGAGTGTACTCTGTCATTGAACTCTTGATCCTGTTTCATCTAAAGGGAGACAGCTGCACGAACTCAAGGCCAAATTTAAAACATACTTCTGACACCATTTTCATTGGAGACCCACTCCAATGAAAATGGTGTTGTTGGTGTTTTTAACATGTTCTATGTGGCATTTGGAGAACAGATGTAAAGAAAATTTGGTGTCACGGTGCCCCCGGCTGGGCCCTCGTCATCTCATCCACCTGTGGACAACGGCTGTGCCTCATCAGCGCCATCAGGATCCAGGCTCTTAAGGAGGACCAGGACCTGTACTCGACGCTAGTTCGTTGTACTCCTCGGTGCTTCTCTAGCCGCCCATGCACAATCTCGCTCTAGTCTCCTTGCCTTGTCTAACCCCCTGTCTGTCTGCCTCTCAGGACTCTCGCCGTCATCTGGACCTACGGTCGTACTCACCTCTCGCTGCCTCTCGTCCTGGCTTCTCGCTGGAAGATCCTCGGACCACGGTGTTCGCCCACAAGAACCTCCAACCAGCTCCTGTGGATTTCCCCTCTGTTAATTCTGCCTCCAGAATTAAAGAATCTTTTGAACTCACCATTCTGCCTGCCGAGTATCCTTCCGGGTTCCAGCATCTGGGTCTGCTAAAAGCCTGCTAGCCATGACATTTGGATCAGATCTGGATTAAAATTGCGTTTGAGTATTTCTTTATTCAGATCAAAGGGGCAGACAAAAAAATAACTCAGTGTTTTCAGACTTCTTGGCTATATTCACTTGTGATCACAGAAACAGATACAGAATAATAAGAAGGCAAAACTTAAAACTGCCTCTGGTCAAAGGTGGGAATTTATGAGGTATATGTCAGGGTTAATGGCAGTCAAGGCGTGCATTATCAGAAATTAGCGCACGCCGTGAAAACCTGAACCACAACACTGTCTAACAGCAGGTGTTGCCAAATTGTGGAGTTTTCTGCTCAAATTGGGCTGCTTTTTTTCCCAATCTGGCAACACTGGAGATCGACAGACGCTGCGCTCACAAGAAATGCATTATTAAAATCAAGCTTTTTTACTGTACGTATTGAAGAAAACCTGCAGCAAATTATCAATGTCATCACCCTATTGATACTATCGATACTCAGATCAATCCGCCCACCCCTACTCTAAAGTAATTGCAGTGAAGCCACAATTACTCCCTTTTGTTCAAACAAAAAATAAAGATTTTTTTCTTCAAAATTGTGTTTCTTGTATGTTGTCCTTTTACATTCTGGGACATATAGGTGATTTGCCAGAGGTATGAGTACTTTCAGCTTGACTGTATTTTTTTAGCACTTTTTACTTTTATTTGATTAATATCTGAAATGAAAGCTATTCTGGCTCTGTTACAGTTTTTAAGTACTCAGTCAATACTAGTCAACTTTGCTCATAGTCATTTTTTATTTTTTTCTTCTTCTCATAAATGACTTACAGAAAGACACGCCTCTGACAGTAACAGAGCTTGGCACGGCCAACTCCTTTATTCTGCAGCTGCAGCATTTTCGGTTGCATTTATTCAAATTTATTGGCGAAGGAAGATCCCAATTGTTTTTTCTCTAAAGGTTTTCTTTCAGTTCCAGTTGAACTGATCTCCGCATTGGGGTACTTTCCAATTCACTGAAAAAGCACCAATTGACGGGGCTCAAAGAGTTTGCTAAATGTCCCACCCAGTTTCACCGGAAACTGTCAATTATTTATGATTTTATCTATTTAACATTTTGTTGTCATTAATTTCAAACTTGGATTTGTTCTGACGCTTATTATGCTGTTTTCTTATATGAGGTTCCCGAACAGATCACAACAGTCTGTGGTTTCTGAACATAAAGAGGGATTTTTCTGGATCCTCACGGGTATTTCAAGAAGTTAATTTTAGAGCATCGTGGGCCACACCGGGCTGATGATGAGAGATAACCAAAAGCCACATCTGTAATCCAACCACAAACCTAAAAAGTTGCTTTCAAAAGAACCTGGTGCCCTACCTGTGTCAAACTTAAATCCATCCAAATACTCCCACTCAAGCTGTCTTAAAACTACAATCCTTCAAACCGTTTCTCTATTTTTATACAAACTATGGTGCAATTCCCTGATTTGCAGTGAAAAAGCAGCAGCATAATGTAATCCTCTAAAGCTTTGTTTTTTCTTGAATGTGGGATTTAAATAAACACCCAAAGGGACCACAATTTTTTAAAACTGCATTATGTGGTGGAAACACGTAATAAGCTGAAATGATGCGTCTTCACCTGCGTTGTGCTGACTATTGTAATGGAGCCCATCATTACTGGCATGGTGTCACCTTGTTTGTGCCACTCTCAGCAACAGTCTGTGTTGATGTTCATAAATGATTTGAAACTCATCTTTAGGAAGATTTTACTCTGGGCTTCTAGGTAAGTATTTCTTCAGAGTTCAAATTGTTTGAAAGACCTTTTAAAATAGTAATGCAGACCATTTATATGAACTTGAATCCTCCAAAAATGAGGGTCTCTTTTCATATGCAAGTGAACTCTTGTGTGATTCACTACAGTGTGAATGCAAAGTGACTTTTCACTTGACCAAAGAGGGTATTAAACCAAAGGAAGAGATTCATGCAAAAGCTATTGCTTTGCGAATAATAAAAATACTAAAAAGAAATAAATAAATCTGCCCACTAGTTATCTTAGTTTTCTTTTTTTTTCAATGAAAACACTATAAAAGATATTTGTATAGCATCTACAAATTCTACTTTTATTTTTTGAGGGTGGAAGCCTCAAATTTTGGTTCTCTTGGAGAGTGCTTAATATTTAACCATTTAGGTATTTAGCAGATGTTATTATCCAAAGCGATTTACAAATGAAATATCAAACCAATGGCCAATCTCTGTCAGCATATTTAAATAAATATTTGGAATCGTCTGTCTCTCATATAATAGAATGCAGATGATACGCGAGTTATTTTGTTTCGTTTTTTATTCCAACACATCCTTTCACCAAATTAGTATTCAGTGTGGTGTTGGCAAAGTCATGTTGTTTCGAGAAAAAGACTGTGGTTCCTGTAAATGCGCTTGGAGCAGACCAAGAGGAAAGTACCTGAAATTCCTTATCGGTCAAAGCCAACATTTTTTTTTGATTCAGCGATCTAACTATTGACTATAATTTTCTTATCAGAAAACAAAAGTTAATTTATTATACAACAAGAAAAAAACGAAATTGTATCTGAAAAAGAAAGTAGTAACACCTAATTTACCTCCCAATTTAAAGCAGTTAAGCAAAATTTTAATGTTTTTTGCATAAAGTCGGCACTTCTTTGGGAATCTTTTTTTTGTTCATTCCAGAATTTAGACTTTTTGGTTTATATTTTGCCACAGCATGCCTACAGTGTTTAGGTGGTCAGTCCTCTTATTTTTTACCTCAACATCTGAATTAATGTATTATTTGGAATGCAGTATTTGGGATTCAAACAAATGAATCACAAATAATAAAAAACAACGTGAAATGGTGTGGAATCATGTATTTGGGTTGCGTTTCCCTCCTTCTGAGTGCTTTAGTCACATTTCCATCAAGCAGCTCAAACAATATCTAAAGATTTGGGAGGATCCCAGAGTAATCAACCTGCACAAGCACACATTTCTGCATCCTTTCTCTGAAGCCCCATACGAAATGAGGGGTGCAGTTATAGTAAAGCTCATTCTGAAGTTTGGTAACCGTTAGAGAACTTTTCATCTACAAGTAACTCTTGGGCCAAAGCCCAATTTACCTTAAGCCTATCCCTATTTACTCTAAGTAGATACTTATAGTTGATCGGTCAATTCAACCAATTTGTGTAAAAAACAAATTACCTTAAAAGGACCCTTAAAAGGTGTGCAGTCATACATAAAAAAAACAACCCACACTAAAAAAAATCTGGCAACTCAGAAACAGGTCAAAAATGATTGCCCCAATAGCAGATTTTCTTAAAATGAGCAAAAAAAAATCTGCCAGTTACTAAGAATTCTTATTTAAAAAGATATATTCCTGTCACTTATACAAACAATCAATCAATCATAAAGCTTTATTTATAAAACACTTTTCATATAAAAGGATAACACAAAGTGCTTTACATTAAGACAAAACAAAATAAATAACATAAAAACAAGCGTTGAAATACACTTCCCACCCCCCTTACTGATGGGGAAAGATAATGAGAAATAGCCTGAGTAAGAACACAAGATGTTGGAAACGCTAACCTCCCTCTCTGTGAACAGCCGCATAACCAGCCAAATGCAGCATCACAGGCGGGGACCGCTCCACCACAGCTAAGCAGTGATGCAGGTTCCCATCCAGAGCCACAGTGACTGAACAGCAGCCGATCCAAAAGGAGAGGTCCCAACTGAGGAAATAAAAATGAGAATGAAAAAGAAAGCATATTGATAAAAGCAATAAACAATAAAACAGTGAAACAAGGTAAATTAAAATTAGAATAACATTAACAATCTATTGTAAGTTCATAAAACAAAATAAAATGGATGAAATAGATAAATAATAATAGATAAATAAATAAAAATAAAGAAAGAAAGATAAATAAATAAGTAAGGTAGTAAAAGATTAGCTGAAAAAAATGGGTCTTTAGCCTTTTCTTAAAAACTTGCTAAAAACAATGCTCTCTGCAGCTCTCAGGTCCTCTGGCAAACTGTTCCATAAACGGGGGCCATAGTGTTGAAAAGATGCTTCTCCGTAGGTTTTTGTTTTTACAGTCGGAATGGTTAACAGACCAGTGCCAGAGGATCTCAGGGTCTGCGAGGGTTCATACTTTACTAAGGGATTGGATAAATAAGAAGGCGCAAGACTGTTAAGACATTTAAAAACTGTTGAAAGTATCTTAAAATCAATCCTGAAGGATATGGGGAGCCAATGCAAAGATTTTAAAATTGGGGTGATGTGAGCCCGCCTCCTGGTCCTGGTGAGAACTCGTGCAGTTTTGAAGAAGCTGAAGTCACAACAGTCTCAAACACAACTGCCACCATGTGATGTGGAGGCATCGACAGAAGCTTCAAGATTAGCTGCCACTGCCCGATTCTTTGAAAAATTGTTGGCGTGGTCATGAATGTAGAGGCTGCAGTCAAGCGGCCATCAGGCATCAGTCAGTCAGGCGGGGATGACATCAAAAGGGGGGCGCCACAGGGCAATGGGAGCCGGTTCGGCAGCAGCTCTGACTAGATGATGGATTAATGTCTCCGGATGGCTGTCATTATCAAGTGTCACCGGCTGCCAGCCGCCTGGTGGCCTAGGGGTACAAAAACTGTCTCTAGCACTGTTCAAACACCACCTCACCCAACAACTTCTTCTTCTTTTATGACGTTTCATCGCTACCATATATTGAACAAGCGCAAAGACAACTGAACAGGTGTATTCAGGCACCGAGTGAGCGAACCTTATAACCGCGCAGGCGCAATTTTAACCGAGCGACCCCACATTTTACAACTGCACGCCTGCAATCCTAACGGAGCGGTGATCCTGCGCTCTCACTTCACTCCTGCGCGCTCGCTGGGTTTGCGCGGAGTGTAAGGGGGGGGGGGGGGGTCAATTGGGGGCGGTAACTTTTATGGTTGATCTGATTGGCCGAAATTTGCATGTCAAATCTGGCGAGGCACCGGGGCGGGACTTTCAAGAGCAGGGGGTGGCTCTTGAGCTGCATGTGGCTCTCTGCCTTTTATCATATTTTCTATATACCATACTTTCACAACCATAAGGCACACCTAAAAGTCTGGCCTGAATAGAGCTGTCACCCCAAATATGAATCCAATCGGTGACCTCGCTTCCCTTCGACTGACTGGTCTCAGCAGCATCGTCCGCCATGGTTGTTGTTTATGCCTTCGTTCCCACCTACTTCAACGCAGAATTATGACTTTTGTAGCGTATCAAAACATACGGGTCAGAGACATGTGGCCTGGCGGGTCAGGCGGCGGTCGCATTTAAAAAGATCGGATACGTATCGGATTCAGGACCACATACCCAAGTGGCCTGGGTCACATTTGAAAAGATCGGATCTGCGTCGTTCAGACTGTCAAGAAAAGATCATGTACAGGTCGCATAGGGGCAAAAAAATAGGAATTGGGTCGTTTCAGCCAGCAGTGTGAACGTAGCCTTAAAGATGTAAACACAATTAACTGCTATCACTTTCACACTTCAAAACTGTTTTCAAACTGCATCACCGCAGACTGTTAGGTCTGTGCTTGAATCAAGTACAATCTAGAGAATTTAGG